>VYXH01007184.1:13254-50359 GCA_013397275.1 Burhinus bistriatus | reverse complement strand
ATTGAGTGCACCCTCAGCAAGTTTGCCGATGGCACCAACCTGTGTGGTGGGGTCAGCATGCTGGAAGGAAGGGGTCCCACCCAGAGGAACCTGGCCAGGTGGACACATGTGAACCTCCTGAAGTTCAACAAGGCCAAGTACAAGGTCCTGCACCAGGGTCAGGGCAATCCCGTGCACAAATACAGGCAGGGAGGGAGAATAGATTGAGAGCAGCAGCCCTGAGGAGAAGGACTTAGGCGTGTTGGTGGATGAGAAGCTCAACGGAAGCCAGCAATGTATGTTTGCAGCTCAGAAAGCCAATGGTATCCTGGACTGCATCAAAAGAAACAAGGCCAGCAGGTCGCAGGAGGTGATTCTGCCCCTCTGCTCTGCTCTCGTGAGACCCCACCTGGAGTACTGCGTCCAGCTCTGGAGCCCCCAACATAAGAAGGACATGGACCTGTTGGAGCAGGTCCAGAGGAGGGCCACCAAGATGATCAGAGGGTTAGAGCACCTCTCCTATGAAGACAGGCTGAGAGAGTTGGGGTTGTTCAGCCTGGAGAAGAGAAGGCTCTGAGGAGACCTTATAGCAGCCTTCCAGTACCTAAAGGGGGCCTACAGGAAAGACAGGGAGGGACTCTTTATCAGGGAGTGTAGTGATAGGACGAGAGGTAACGGTTTTAAGCTGAAAGAGGGTAGATTTATGTTAGATATTAGGAAGGAATTCTTTACTGTGAGGGTGGTGAGACACTGGAACAGGTTGCCCAGGGAAGTTGTGGAGGCCCCATCCGTGGAATTGTTCAAGGTGAGGTGGGATGAGGCTTTGAGCAACCTGGACTAGTGGAAGGTGCCCCTGCCCAGGGCAGTGAGGTTGGAACTAGATGATCTTTAAGGTCCCTTCCAACCCAAACCATTCTATGATCATCATTGTGCTAACACACCTCTGGGCTGACCACATCAAGAACAACAGCAGTAGCTTAGCACAAGGTGTATGAACTATCTGAAAGCAGAAAAATCTCTACCAAAATAAAAAGCTAGAGCAGCTTTCTCCTGCCCTAAGCAAAGGGAAATTTTCCCGGCCAGTCGGGGTCCTCCAAACTGCTGCTGCAGCACTGTTATGTTTTCCCTTTATGCTGAGTAGCACTAGCATAACCCAAAATAGCAAAAGCTGGTAGGGATTGCAATCCATTAAGAGCATAAGGCTTATTAGCATCTGAAGCCTTTTAAGGACGATGTATAGTGGGGCTGGTTTGTGCAATCAGTCTTCCTGGTGGCACCTGCTGCTTGTCATATTTAGGGCAGCTGCCCTGTAGGGGAGGAAGATGCAGTGGATGGATTTTAGAAGTGGTTTCTGCTGCCTTGGGCTGTCTGGAGATGGTACTTCCCTTGGTAAATACCCCGAGGGGGGAATTTAGGACTTGAAGGTGCTCACAAGAAATCCTCTGCAAAGGAGAAAGCAGTGCACAGAGGAATTGACTGAATTCTTGTTGGCCACATCAGGCCTTGGATGGTGTGAGGTCTGTGGAGAACTGCCTGACCCAGCCAGGAGGGCTGCAGCTACTGATGAGTGGCTTTGGGGTCTTGCTGCTATAGGATAGTGGAGGCTGCAGTGAGATCTTTATCCTGGTCTCCTTGTGCTTGGCTGGGCTGCTTCTCAGGAGGGAGGGTGGCTTCTGGCCCAGCCACAGTGTTTCTGTTTGGCTTTTGCTTTACCAAGTGCTACCTCTTCCAGTAGTGCTTCCCTGTAGCCTGACCTGAGATGGTTTCTTCTGGCAAAGTGGCCCTGACCTTGTGGGTTTCTTCTGGCAAAGTGCTCGTACGCAGCTCTTATTCTGGTTCTGCCCCAGGAAATCTGTGGGATTGATGTCACCTCCTCCAGTTTGTGTTTCTTGCTTTTGTAGGTCCCTTCTGTGATTGGGGCTGCTCCACTTGTAACTCTGCTTCTGGCTGTGCACAGTAGCTCCTGTAGCAGCCTGCGTTGAATGTCTTCCTGGGTGCTTACAGTGTAAGAGAACATATTTTTAGCATTCTTATTAAACATTAGAAAGCTTTGGAGGCATGCAGTACAACAAAATGTTAGGAACATCTAAAAAATATCCTGCTTCTCAGTGCAGGCACAAGTTTCTGAGCATACGGCTTGCTTAGAGTCTATGTGGGGTGCAAAAGTATCTGTTGAAATGATTCCCGAAACATAAGAATTTAAGAGTTACTTGCTCTCAGACTTGTAATTTCCACATTTAAATTTCAATTATGGAACAAACAATTGCACTCTTATTCCTTGTGCCGTACAACTCATTAAATGTTTTGAATATTTCATAGGCCAAAACTGTTCATGTTAATCTGTGAATATATTGTTATAAATAACTAATAGGTGTATAATGAATCATGGCAATGATTTCCTATCTATGACTATTCCATAAAAAAGTATGCTAAAAAATACTTTACAAGGGAAAATACTGCAGCATTAGCTCTTTCATCCAAGGCAAACTATGCTTGAGCTTTACACACCGCTCCTCCTGGTTTTGCACTACATTCAGAACAGCAACTAAAGGTTTTTGTCGAGGACTGTACTTTTAAAAAGCTTTGAAACAAGTTAGCCTGTTTGATGTCAGCCCACGCACAACACTGTGATGTTTTATAATGTGGATGTTGAACAAAATATGTATCTGCAGGTTCTTAAGAGGTAAATTACAAAAAGATACAGAAGGTGGGAAAAACCTATAAAAATAGTGTGAGAAATCAACAGCTAAATACCTTTCCAGGACCTGAACCACCAGGTCTGCTGGGGTCTCCAGCATTGCTGAGTGTCCCCTGCCTGTGTTTTTGTATCTGGTAAGGGAGATGGCGGTAAAAGGCATTCAAAGCAGTACGAGTCCGTGTTATGAAGCACCTAATTTTATGGTTAAGTGGAAGAGGTAGAAAGATGAAATGGTTAGAGAAATGTGAAGAATTCTGTACGTGATATTAAAAAAAAAATAGTAATTTTTATAAAACAGTAAAAGGCATAGTATTTTGGTTTCAGCTGGGATGAAAAAATTTTCATCCCCTAAGGTTTGTATTAAAGTTTCATGGCCTAACTAAAAGTGCCATAGGATTCTAATCTAGTCTGTTCTTTATGTTGAAATATCCAGGATTAATCTCCACCAAAAAAACCAGATTCTATCAGACTAGAGAGATCATATAATTACAGCTGAGTCATCAGGGAAAGAATTGTTGCTGGGCACTGCAAGCCTGCTGGCAAACCCAAGCTATTGCAAAACTGGCAGGTCACCTTCAAATCAGGTGTGCAGCAGGCATAGCAGAGCTCTGTGTACAGCAAACTCCATGAAATCCCAGTCCTCAGGAAAGAAATGCAAAAAAAGGAGAGGCAATACAGAACAATGTGTTCACAGCTCATTGGTGATAGGTATCTTCAGGTGATGTTACAAAGATGGGTGAAGATAATACCACCTGCTCAGACAATTCCTTTACAGGCATGTGTATGTTGGGTGGTGTAGTAATATGTAATTCAGAAAAGCATTTAAAGGTTTTTATAGAGTAATTGTGCCCAGCTACATCAAAGCTGGTAGGGTGCTAGAAATAGTAATACTAACATTAAAAGAAAAAGTGTTGGCAAAGAAATTTAAAACTTAGGTTTTACAGCAGTGGGCTTTACTTCTGGGCTGAGACGTACCCCTTGGAGGAGTAAAGGAACTTCTAACACTATTGACTAAAAGAGAGTTGAAAAAATGTGCATGGATGGACTTGAGTGCTGAAATTTTGAGAAATGCCGAGTGTGTAATGGGAAGTGGGACTTAGTTACATAAAATGATTGATGCTTAACAGAACTTTCTTCACAATAAAGCGATAAACCAAAGTATTTAACAATACCTAATAGGTGTTACATCTACATGGTTTCAAAATGAATGGCTTAATTTTTACTGTTTAAGGGATTTGACTGGTCATGGATTACCATGAGTTTCAGGGCTATGACTTTGCAAATGGGTGAAAGAAATTAGTTTCTTGCATTAAACAGTTTTTCTTGCTGATTAAATAAAACACTGACTGATTTGGAGCTCCTGCTGAGGATGTGGTTTTAACCTCAGCAGGTTTTTAAATGTGGGATTTTGTTCAATGTTAGCAAAATGGGAATTTCCAAGGTGTTGGTTACAGTAGTATGATAAATTCTGAATAACTTCCATGGATGCAGCTAAGCTCTATGAAGGAATCAGTCTTTAAAACAGAGAAAGGTCTTTACCTGGGTAATAGGGTTGTGTGATGTGCAAGTGATGGTAAACTTGCTGGGGAACCAGAAGCGTGTGAAGATCCTGAGATGAAACAAACCAAAAATTTCTATCACTTTCATGAAAATTATACTTTTCATGAAGAAAAAGGATGCAGTCATGTACTGTGGTCCTGTACTGTAACTTCTTCTAAAGACAGGAGAAGAAATCTAGGTAAACTAGATCAAGATAAGGAAAACCCCAGCTGCCTCATGAGTTCACAGCCCGCACCTTGAAACTTGCCCAGGCTGAACTGACTGAACTGATCCCTGAAATCCAGGGGAAACCATCAGTGAAACTTAGGAATTAATGGGGAGGGGGGGGGAAGGAAAAAAGATTAACAGTAAGCATTATAAACAACATTTTTCAGTTTGATCCCCTGGTGTTCCATTTTATATATGATGAAAATATAGCTGTTTTCTTGACATTATACAACAATGGTTTTAAAACAAGAAGAAAAACCACGTTCTGATATTCTCTTATTCTGATAATGCCTGCCAGGTGCCTGTCACATAACCAGCGCTGTGCATGTTGGCCTTGAAAAGCTTGCAGTGCCTCCTAGGTTTCTTGTGACAAATGGGAGTTGATACAAGAACAAGATAAATAGTGCAGAAAAATAGCAAGTGATGAACTCGCCTCCGTAACATTTTCTGTAAGCATTTATGTGAGTATTTTTGTTTGCAAGAAAGCCCGTGTGGAGTGGCATATCCCTGGATGTATGCAAGGTTCACGCCATGAACCTTCGCAAGACAATCGCGAGTTCCCTACTCCTGTTTATAAAAGGTTCAGTCAATCGATCTGGAAACATAAGCAGTAGTGTGTGTCTTAGGCAAAGAGTTAGCTGCCAAACAGGACATAACAAACAGGGCAGCAGGTCTGCCTCACAAGGCAGCGTCAGTCTTTGGTTACATTGGGTTGAATTATCAAGGCACAGACTTAGGGAACACAAAAGAGCAGATCAGAGGGTTGGGCAAGTGGGAGATTTCTGGCAGACTTGGGTTAGTAACATTCTAGTATAGAAAACTCCAGATTATTTGCCCTCTGATACAGTGCTAAGCTGACTTGGAGAAATGTCCTGAGCTGTGTAATCACCAAAGGGAGATACTTTGGCAACCGCTCACTTTTTTAACCTGGCTGAAGCCCATGACAGGACTTGCGTGCTTCTATTTGGTGCACAAATGGGTTCCTCTGACCCAAAGCAGTGCCACATCATGTCACTTGGGGGAGAAAAAAGAGGAGAGTTAGAAGAAGGCTGGGAGGTAAGTCCTACAAATGTTTTCTGCTGATCTAGTAGAGCTAACTCTGTGCCTTTGATACAGAAATGCACTTCGTTCCCTGCAAGTAGCAACCAGCACAGTCTGATGCATGCATTTTATGCTCAATATTAAAAACAATTATTTAGTCCATGGCATAGGCTAGAGCTGAGGGGCTGTTTGGGTAGCCTGCAGGCTTGCCTCAAGTTTTGGGTTCTGCTTGAGAACCGAGAACCTGAGAGTTAACCAGTTAGTTACAGGTCACACTTGGTACTCTGATACTTCAATCATTTAATGGAATTAGCCCCAACCACGCAAAAGTTGATATTCCAAACATCAATGACAAATTAATTTACATTTATACTTTCTTTTTCAAAAGTAAATATTTCTTCACCCAAGACTGAGTAGTGCAATATCTTAGCGTGGATAGATGCAACTCCTGGTGGCTACGAGGAGTATAATGTACTATAAACCTAACGCAATGGATCACAGCCAGCCAGAGGAGGATGCCGATAGCTGCGAGTCCCACATCTAGATGTGCACCCTCATAGACAGGTAGCCATTATGGCCCTATTTATGCTCCTGAGGTCTTAAAGAGCGTTCAAGCATAAAATCCCTGTGCGCAACAATACAAAACTGGCTCCTAGGAGACCCATTTTACGGCTGATGTAAAGGTCAGCTCTGGGTGCCTGTTTCATAGTACTCACTAAGCAACATATTTGCCCAGTAAGGCTGCTGGCACAAATTTGATTAGATTAAAGCTTGAGGACTGCCATGGAACAAAGTCAGCTCTGTAACCGCATTTGCACACATACCATTGCCTTGCTGTGTTCCCTCCACCAGCTGCAGATTGGGATGTGCCAAATAGTTGTGCAGGGGTCTGAGCATGGGCAGACCAGCGTGTTTGTTTGGGAGAGGCTGTAGTGCAAGGGTAGGGGCAGAGTATGGGGACAATGGTAGTGGTGGGAGGCAGCGTGACAGATTTGACTGCACTCTTACTGCGTATCACTATAGCGTGGTGATGCTTTTACAAGCACCCTTCCAGCAGCACAAAGCGTTTTGGCGTGCTAAATACTTGTGACTTTTACATTCCAGTTTGCTACCCTGAGAGACGTTTTCTTGAGAGGTGTGTATTTACAACAGATGCGATATCCCAGAGAAATCTCTGTGCACCATAGGGAGAGTATATGTTTAAATGCAATTCAATAGGCAATGTGTGAAATAATATACTTAGTTCAATCTAAGTTTGTTAGTTCTGTCTTTTTAGTGGCATCATTAGTATTTATTAACCAAACAAAACTGAATTCTGATACTCATTTTCTCCTGGAAATATTAGAAGCTTTTAGTAACTTAGCTCACACTTTAGTCTTTGGAGATTACAGTATAGCATCGCTCTTCTTCATGTTTTTGTCAAAAAAGACAGATCCCATCCACCCCTGGTTACAGAGCAAAATGATTTATTGTCACAGGCTACAAGTACTACTTGTGCTAAAGCTTTATCTTGTCGTCAGCCTGAAAGACTATTCCAATTAATGCCGTTTGCACTTGCCATGTAAGCTGCTGAGGGTGATGGGCTTCAATTTCCGTAGTTGCTATCTGATAGCCGGTGCCCATCACTGAAAATTTTACAGGTCATTCAATGCTAGTCAACAAAAGACCCATGAAGCCTCATTTCACACCAATTACTATTTAGCATATGTACACAAATTGATTTGAAAAAATTCTCAGGGACTCCTCTATGCTATAATCTGGCCACATGTGTCCCTGCAGCCCAGAGGCTGGTCTGATATCCCTCCCTAGCAGGTCCCATCCGTCACAGAAACCAGTGCCCCTGCTTGCCATGGCAGCTCTGACATCAGATCAGGTCTGCCCCAGTGCTATTTAAACCCCCTGTTTCCAAAGGAACTTCTTGGTTTTTCAGTTGGAAAACCTCAGGTTTGCAAAGCCTGTGGTGTGTGAGGTCCTGGCTGGGGGCTGCTCTGCTCCTCCTGCTGCCACCCCCACCCTTTCAAAAGCTATATTTTCCCCCTTATTTTTCTGCTTGTTTTGGACACTGATGCTTTGTTAGATTTCACAATATTTCTTACCATTTTTATGATTGAATTGTGTTACAGATGTTTGTTTAGCACGTCGGATATTTTCTTTGCTGTAGGAGGATAGGGGTTTATTATTTGTTGCTATTGACTTCAAATATAACTACTTAACTGCTAAGTGCCAATCTTGAGGTCTTAAATTTCCGTCTCAATTGTTCTTTTATTCTCTAGTTTGTACATATAATTTGTGGAGTGAATTTTTTAGGAGGGACCTTTCTTTACCAGTAGAAACAAACAAACAAAAAACCCCCCAAAAACTCAGCACAGAACAGCATGAAAACATGTGAGTTTGGCCCAGTAGCATAACTTTTAAATAGATCTCTGGAAAATCAGGACAACTGCAGGGTGGAAATAATGCTTTGTTCTTGCAAGGGGAAAGACTGTGCTTTTTTTCTTGGTCTTTTTTTTTCCCCCCATTTCTAAATTGCCATGAGAGTAAAGTTGCCTGCAGCGACTGGCCGGCTAAGTATTCCCCGTCCATCTCCTGAGTGTCACCTGCTAAGGTGAGGAGTCTGAAAAAGCCTGGACACATTATGTATGGGTGGCCTTTTGTTTATGACAGACAAAGGCAAAATCCTCTGGATTACTGGAAGATATCGTATAACACACAAGATGGAGTTACTATTATTCTTTTCTAAGACATATTGTGTTTCCCTTGGGCAGAGAAAAGAAAGTGCAGCCAATCCTGGGAGGGTAGCTCCTATTAAAGATTTATGCAAGTCTGAATTATTTGGCTTTAAACTTTTTTCTCTTTTTAATAAGAGGGATGCTTTCTTTAGGCACAGCATGCTGAAGGAGATGGTATCACTGGTAATCCTTGGCTTAGGCACAGAGCTCCTAAATGGTTTGAATTAGGTAGAAGATGAGACTTTGATTTATTTTTTTTGCCCCTTTTCTTTTTTGTTTCTGCATTTAAGGTTTCCCTGCAAAATTTCCCACTGAAGTAGCTATTTGGTGGGGTTTTGCCCTCTGTAAGTCTTCTTAGGTGTATTCATTCAGCGAAACAGCTTTGAAGCTGTTGAACTGTGTAAATGTTATATTAACATTTTCTTTTGCAATTATAGACATTTACTTGCTCTTGTTGAAATAGCTCTTTCAAGGGAAAGGGAAGAAAGCAGGAAGTAAAAGTACACAAAGAAATGAAAAAGTAGCCGTGTGCTCGATTTAATTTTTGAAATAAATCATTTCAACTTCTAATTTACACTTCTCTAAGATAGTGGTTAAGGATAGACAAACAAAGAATACTGGAAGAAATAATTTCATTATGTTCCTTTGTTACACTAGATCATTTAATTTTCACGTGTTTGGTTTGCATATGGAGATTTGGCCAATGAGTCCTGCTCTTTGAATTTGTTAAGCGACACCAAGGAAAGCTCCAGGAGGCTCGTGTCCATCAACCTGCTATTCACGAATTACAAAATGGCAAGCAATTGCCCGAAATAAAGATGACAAATAATGTGAATTAGCTATTAGTCCAGAGGGTTTCAAGCTCCTGTGGCTTGCCTAAATTAAGGCTAGTGTGCTTAACTCAAAGTGGCATCTGATCCTTTAGGAAAAAGCCCTATATAATCCAATACAAATTATAATCTTTTTATGGATTATTTAAAACATCCAATATACTTAATAGGAGAATTTTTCTGTGGCATTGTACTGGGTCATGTTATAATTTCTATGTGATGTAGGAATTTCTGTGGACAGCTTCACAGAACTCAGATTAATCTCTCCTCATTTACTCTCACAACACTTCACTTCATGTTTTCCATACTAGTGATATTTGTTCTTTGAATACGCTTTACCATGTGACTATTGCATCTATAGCAGGATTTCTGATGGAAAGTGCAACGACTATTTCAACGTTAATGCAGTTTGTGTGATGTGGCTTCTTTTCTCTTCCATCGGCGGTTATCATTTCTAAAGATTTATTTTTTTTTTCTGCTGCCAAACCAATGCCAGGAGCATATTTGTGTTGTTACTGTTGCTCAGCAACTGTGATCTCTTCACTAGGCCTGACAGTTGCTTTCTCTCCAGGATAGCAGAGATGCAAGAAGGACAGATGCATTGATCCTCAACGCATTATCAGATCTTGTCACACACCCACTTTGAAAAGCTGATAGCATCTAATAATCTTACCCAAGGCTCATTTTACACATCGTTGAGCTTTTACAGTTAAACTTCGAAAAATGCATTGTCTTGTTCTGTCAAGGTGGGGAGGTCAATAATTAGGCTGCTATTAATACAAAAAATAAACCATATGCTTTTAAGGAGGCTTGGTCAGTATCGAAGGGTATTTTTGTCCCACTTGGACCCTGCAGACACATTAATATCTGCACCAGTCCTCACCAGTGATCTGCACTTTGATTCTATAGACCTTCGTGTGGCTCAGATTCTGTTCAACGGTATAATCAGAAAATGAGCAATATTGTTGTATTTTAATCCAGGATAATAACTGGTAACAGTAATTGCACTATCCTCATAGGAATCTATTACAAGTGAAAAGGTACTTCTTAAACTGCAGAAGGTATGTTCAAAAGACAAAAAATACAGAGGACCCTTAATTATATAAAATTAAAATGCTAGTTTTTAGGCAAGTAGGTCAAGACTGAAGAACTTGCCAAGTGACTGAATATTACTAAAAATAAGTTGCTCCAAACCCAGTGGCACGCAAGCCTGCAGAGCAGTGTGTAAGACTGATCAATAGCTGAAGAGCAAAAAAAGCATTCAAGACTGGAAAGGCCACAACAAAGAAAGGCGAATTGGTGATCCGTCAGTGGGTAGGACTGGCTCTGGAGGTGCTCCATGATGCTCTGACCTCAAGGCTTTGCATCATGGGGAACATGCCAGAGGTACCGTCTCAAGCTGTAAGTGCCAGCAAAAGGGACTTTGGACCAAATCTGTAAAATGGGTATTACAAATCACCAGGACCTGACCACTTACCTGGAGTTTAAAGGGATTTGGCACAAACTTCTTGAGCTGTGAACTGTGGCTGTCGATGGCAGCCTCCAGAGCAGGGAACGGAACAGTGGCAAGTGCAGCCTGAGCCTTCAGGAAAGGGTTCAGGCACCACCTGGAGGGTGGCAGGTGTTTAAGTCTGACTTCACCAGTAAAAAAATCTGGTACAGTTACAGTAATGAAATTAGAAATCACCTTTGAACGTGATACAACGATAATCAGCATTGCTCCTGCAGAAGAGGGACACAATGAACTAGTGTGGACTAGTACTAGTCTCCTGGAGTTTTTTGGAAACTGTCAGTGATGGTGCCTGCTACAGGCTGTAACTGGCAGGTGCATCTCCTGGTGATCTGGGCTGGAGACCACCCTCATTACCTCTCCAGCCCCACCACTTGGGTTTCCTCTCATAGAAAGCAAACGCAAACAAACACCAATCTTGACAAGGCAGGGAGGCATGACTCAGCCAGCACCTGCCTGCAGGCCTGAGTTGGGGAAAGTTTACAAGTCCTAGTAATTTAAGCACTGAGCCAGTTACTGAAGGGTGGGGTGAGAGCCCCACTGGAAGGGATGGGGAACAAAAAAACCCAACAACAAAATGCTAAAGGAAGTTAAGTTGTCATGAGACCAAAGTGAAAATACTTTCACAGGAATGGAAAGAAAGCAAATGAAGAATGAGACTAAATGATGACAGGTACAGAACATTCTCTGAAGAGGCTTAGCTGATTTGCATTCTTCAATTTAAAAGATACAAATTAGGAAAGATGTTCACAGAATCCAGGACAGCCATGGATTGAGAGTAGGATTGGTCAAAGAGCAGCAGTATTCCTTGTACTGCATGAACTGGGGCATACTACTTCTAAAATCACTATGCAGCAAGTTTAAAACAGCTACTGTGGGTGGGGTTTTTTACCCACAGTAAATCATGGTTTATGATTAAATCATGAAACTCTGTTACAGGATGCGTTGGGTGCTGAAGTTATGAAAATGTTCGTACCTTGATTTGACAGAGTCATAGAAAAAAGGTTAATCTCAGGGCTTTAAATGGGATGGGGTGAGCACAGTCCTCTGGAAGCAAAGTGGGTGTGTTTTAACCCTCCACTCATGTCTGGGACTTGCGAGGGAGATGAGTAACCTGGCGCAAGCCAACTGTGTGCCAGTGCCGTTGCAGCAGAATTGCATCTCAGTTCAGTGCCTGGACACATTCCTGGGTGCCTTAATTTATTTTATGTATATTTAACTTTTACAAAAATCTGAAGCTCTGTTTGTGAGGTGTTGGCCAACATAGGTTAATGTCATAGTTAACTCCAGGCTAAGAAACAACCAAGAGCAAAGGTATTTGACAGTCAAGCACAGAAGAGCGTGTGTTAAGTGGGACCCAGCTTTTAAAGCAGACTTAGGAATTATCAGTGCTATTTCATGGACCTCTGTCAATTTGAAACTGCAGTCACCAAGAGACAGCCTTTTCAGATGAGACTTCTGAACTCCAGCAGAGCTGGAGAAGCAGCAGCAGGCCTTTACAGTCTCTTGGGGTGTGTGTGTGTGCAGGAGCCAAATATGGTCTACAACTCCAGAAAAATATTTTTCTAATATGAATAAAATCTGTGTGTATGTTATGAAACTGTTAGCAGAAGTTATTTTTTACTCAAAATTGAAATTAAGGCCATTTATTTAAAAGCCATGAGCTCTCCGTGTGTTTTGTTTTTTTTTTTTTTTCCTGGAGAAGCAAAGACGATCTTGTGTTCATTAAGACAATTTGAATATGCTAAGCATGTTTATTATTAGTTAAGTAATCAAAAGCCATGCTCACTAGTTTGTGGTCATAATGCTGGCAAACTGCCAAAAACATTGTTCTGTCACTTCTATGGAGGAGTTCTCCCTATAATTATTTCTACTTCCATCTGTGCATGTTTCAAAAAATGCCATACGTTGTATTCTTGCACAGGTACCTTTCCAAAATCAAACCCAGGACTCGAGTGTCTAGAACCAGCTGCTTGTTGGAGAATGAATAAAGTTTGGTTGTTTTTCTTTAATTCAGTACCTGTCATAAGTATCATATTAACGTGTAATGACTGGAAGACATGCAGCTGCCTGGGTAGCGAAGCTGCAATAGCGTTTCTGTTTGAAGCACAGTTCTCAAATTTGTCTAAAACCCCATGTTTTTCACTTTAAAAAAAATTGTTTTGACTCCCATGTTCAAGTGTAATAGCTCCACACAAATTGAAAGTAACGTGTATACTGGTCCCAGTTTCCGTCTATGAAACCAAACTGCTAAGCCTTCTGGGCTTCATTTGTTGTTTTGGGGGTTTCTTAAGTGATTGTTGCCAGCAGGATAAGGCAGCCCCTTTGTAAGTACAAAGAAAGGATGGGCAGTCAGCTAGAAGATGACACAGGTCAGTAAAATAAAGTAGATTTCATCCGTGGGTAGCCTGGCTTAAGTTCTGCTATTGCCATTAAGGCAAAGGGGAGGATTGGAAGGAAAACAGTGGCACGGTTTCAGAGACACTTGCAGGGATCTCCCGCTTTAAAAGTTCATGGAAGCAAAATGGCATAAAGTATGAATTTCCTTGCCTGGGAAAGCAGGCTGCTTGCAGAGGCTGACTCCCGGTGCTCGCCAAAGCTGAGAAGTTGGGTGGAGATGGGCTTTAAGGGAGGTCATGCGAAAGGCTGCCTCTTCAGAGCCAATTCGCAACGGTTGAAAGTGTGTTTTCCCCAGCATTCATCTGGGCTGACGCTGTAAATGTTTCAAATTAGCATGGAAGCTGACGGATGAGGAAACATCCCTTAGGTGTCGCACAAAATTATGTATAACATTACTTGCTGCATTTGTGCCTAAATCTCTCTGTGAGTTCCTAGAGTTCAGATGACAGCCCTGAAAAGAAATAGCTGTTAACTGAAAGCGCTTGCCTTCTGCTACTTCTGTTTTTTAACCTTTAGGTTTTATTACTCAGCCAGTTTCATATCTGTTAGGTCAGTTTAACTCATGCAGGAGCTCGCGTTGGCCCACGTTCAGTCTTTAACCCTGAATTTGCACGGCTGGGAGGGCAGTAGTGGCCTCTCCTCCCCTATGGATGTATCGGAGATATTATTTTTCCTCAGTTTGGCCTACAGTGATGTTTCTGTTACGTGAGCTAGTTGGTGCCTTGCAGACTCTGTAAAGGGACAAACACTTTTCCCATGTGAACACCACTGTGGAAACTATTAGGTAAGAGTCCTTGCTTTGACATCAAGGGGCAGAACTGCTCAATCCCTCCCTGGAATCAGCTGTACATTGCGCTGTAATGGCTTCATGCACGGCCAAAAGATTTAATAGTGCATGGAAACAAAATACTTGGAATACACACAATTATTTCAATATCAGTGGTGTTCCTTATCAAGTACTGAAAACTATGCAGGTTCCTGTTCGGGGAATAAAGCATAATACATGATTATTGCTAATATGCTGCTTCTTGAGTCGTCATATGCGGCTCAAGTCCTTTACATCAATAAATAGATATTGAGAAAAGGTAAATGAAAAGAGGTATTTCATAACAAAAAACCCCTAGTATACTGGCTTGTGTGGAATAAAACCTTCTTGTTGAGACTTCTGAAAGGCTGTGCCTGGAATCCCTGCTGCCTGCCTTGCTCCACACAAGGAATATTTTGTTTATTGCAGTTTAAGGAATGATAAAGTAGCCCATGATTGAGCTCTGGTGTTTGTTTATCTGCGTTATAATTTGAGGCATGATGTTGTTAGGTTTAAAGATTATGCTTAATCTATGTTTATTCTTCTTATGACTTGATGTATTACTCAATACCTCGGTGTATTATTAGCTGATGTTAATGGAGCTTTTTATTACTGTTTGAACTTTTTCATGTTTCAGGTGCCTTGCCTGTGTTTCAGGCAGGGCTTCTACTGCACCACAGAAGCTGCTTTTAATTCATTGAAAGCGTATGTCACTGTGGAAAACCTTATGCAGTATTGCATGAAATAGATATCTAACTTGTATTATAAAAAATCGTAGTTTGAGACAAATCTGTGAAAATCCCATGGTGATGTTTGGTTGTTTTGGGTTTTTTGTTTGTTTGTTTTTTAAAGGTAGAGTACATGACAAAAAGGAGTGAAAACACATCTTAAAATAATTGGGTTACATTGCAGTAAATTTAAGGCAGCATTTAAACCAGATGCCTGATGCTCAGAAACATCTTCCCTAAAATCGGAATTTTGTTGTCAAGCGTGAAGAGGGAAACAAGGAACAACTACTGTATAGCACATGCTTTTTTATCCTTCTATCTATTCTTAATGTCTAACAGGGAATAGTACCGCACTAGTGAAGCGTTTGTGCTTGTTCATGTGCAGAAGACAATTTATGTGAAATGCAACTTTGATTTTAAGTTCCTATAAACCTTTCTGTCTCTAGCTATAGCTCCTAAATACCTTGCAAATCTCGTGGAGGAGGATTTAATGTGTGCTATTTGGGACTCATAATTATAGGTTTCCCTATTTCAATGTAATTTTCAATGATCTTTGATGTTGTCATTTCCCTCCCCATCCTCTGATCCACACTGTGATATAATATTTTTGTACACAAATTCCTTCCAATGAAATAAATCTTTTGGTAGCTAAGCTGGCCTATTTGTTATGAATAATACGCAAAAAGTTTCCCCAGCTGTTTAAACCACACACACAATGTTTTGGGTGGGGAGAGGGATAGTAAAACTACTGAAAATGAGGTTTTTGCAATATGTGAAAACACACCAACCAAACAAACAAACCAAAAACCACACCAACACAAAACCCAAAAAAACACACCCAAAAACCTAGAAATGAACAGGGTTTTTTTTGGTTTTTTTTTTTTTCCCAAACCAGCATGGGTCATATCTCCTGGGCTAAAAACCACAGGAGCCAAGGTACCGTTTCCTTCCTCCCCAGTTGTGTGTCTCCCCATATGGCTCATCTCTTTGAAACGTGGGAAGCCCGAGGGAGGGTTAGATATACCCTCAGAGTAGCAAGGGGTTGTGCTTGTAGTGCAAAGTTTCGTCATAGTGCTGGGCTCTGCCAATTCATCCAGGTTAAAGTCCTTTATGTTGTAATGCAGGTAACAGTATTGCCAGAATTGCTCATAGAACTAGCCAAAATCTGAAAAAAAACTTAATAAAAACGAATGCTATCAATAATCTTAACAAAAGGGAGGACTGTTCAGTAGTAGTAGTATTGTTACATGAATCCCACAGAGATGTCACTGTAATTACAAACAGAGTAACAAAGCTGTGCTGAGAGAAACCAGGCTTCTGTTATGAAGGAACCACAAAGCAACAGGTGTGTCCACCATAGTTCTTTCCATTTTAATAGCAGGTGTCAACATTGCACGGTAACAAAAATCCCATCAACTTTTTTTTTAAATATATTTACCAAGGCATCACAAACTTAAATTTTCAAGTAAAAATCTTGACAAAGCAAACAAGGGAGATTGGCTTGTTCACTTCTGGGTCCTCAAAACTTTGGGATCATGTTAATTAGCTGCAGATAATCATCAACATAGAGAGGCCTTAGACATCCATGGAAGTAATGAAGGCACAAAATTCTTGTGTGAGCAAATGCAGGCTGACCATCTACAGCTGTGTGCATCTACATTTAAAATATGAGTGAATTCTTGAAAATTTTAGTGTTGTAAATGTTAGTGCTAGCTAACTAGTTTTTTTAGCAGGCGTATATAATAAGACCAAGTTATGAACATAATATTTTCCCCAATGTTTGTGTGGTCTTATTTAGGTTGATTTTGGTCCTTTGAAGCAGTGGCTGTTTCTCCTTACACATAACTATACCATAACAATTTTAACTTGTGTTTACACTAACAGCTATTTGGTCATCCAACTTTCACACTTTCAACTGCTTGTATGAGGTCATTGGCTTTGCTGCGATTCTCTGTTTACTGCGAAACATGTGATAATACCAGAAATTAATGGAGTCACTGAAATAAATTTTTCAGTATGGATTTATGTTCCTAATGTTATTTGCACATCTCTACAAAATTATTGGTCTCACAGAATCATTTTAATTCAAAATTCCTGCCCATGTAAATCTCCATGTCTCAACTGGGTGCTTGTTGCAAGGAAGAAACATTCTTAGAAATATTAACTACAAATTCCAGTGAGGGGGGGAAAAGAAGCACACAGAAAATGTTGATACTTTCCTGCCACTGTACATCACTGAGATCTCTTGGTTGTGTATTTCTGTGCTTCTGGTCTCAGAAAAATACCCTTTCCTGCATTGAAATTCCAAGGAAAAAAAAAACGATCTGCTAACTTTTCGTGCACTTAGCCCTATTTCAAAGGACCTTCTCAAGAAGGTCAGACTGTGTAGTCCAGAAAAGATGCTCTTGGTGACATTTGATGCAATGTATGGGTGTTTTATGCACTCATGACTGAGAAGTTTCTCCCTGAATTTAATCTTTGTACATGGTAATTTTGCCAGTACCTACTGTCTTGCTTAATTTCAAAAGCTGCAGCAGGCTCGCTGACTTTAGTGAAAGATGAGTGAAGCATTTGTAATGCTGACACTGCTGCTGGGGTTTGGAGGAGACAACTGGCTGTGTGATAAGGCAAGCAGTGCGACTGCTCCGTTATCACCAGCCAAAAGTGTAGAGTGGGGGAAGGGACATGTTGGAAAAATTATAGTTGAACTTAAGTAGGTGTCGGGAGGTTTTCTTTGGGCATATACCAAAGCCATTGATTATGAAGAGATTTACTGTTCGAGGCTCTTTATTTACAATATAACTGAAGTCAACTATTGCAGTCCTAAAGCAAGGACTGTGATTTTTAGAGCTTTTTAATGGACTTCTGTGGAGTCGCGAGCATAAACTTTGAAATAACATTGGATAAGAAAGGCAATATCCTTTCCTTTCCACATATTTGTTGTGTTGCATTCTGCCCTCTGTTACACAAGATATAAATCTGGAGCTAGCTCCACAATGTTCAAAGCGTTGATCCCCCATATACACCTCAGCAACTGACAGCAGAAATGGGGCTAGACAACTTATTAAACTCTTTAGAGGTTGAGTCTATCCTACCTACTGCCTTTTTTCAAAGTTATTATTGGCTAGTTTCAGCAGAGCCTCGCGTGTCATTTCAGTGCAATCTTTGCTTATTTTTTCCCTTATGGTATGTTTTCCCCTTGTAGGCTGTACAAATAGATTTTGCAACACAGAACACCAGAAAAATGTGCCAAGTCCTTCAGATTGATGCCAGGGAGGAAGATGATGCTACTCCGCACATGTGGCACTTCTTCTGATCCTACCACAATATCTAAATTCATATCACTGCTTCTTTCAGTTTGCACTGCTTACTTTTCAGGGGTAAGAGTAATACGGTGGGAAGATAAATGTGGATTAAACAAGTAGTTAAAGGGACTGTTCCAAAATAGCATCACTGGAAGGGAATGAACCCATGAATTGCAAGCTGTGAGGAGTAACAGACTTCAGCAACATCTAACCTTGCTAGGGAAGCAAGATCATGACAAAACACTCAAAAATGGAGTAAAGAAAAAAACGAAGTGAAATTATGCTTGTGTTTCCAGGGGTCTTTCAATAATCAAATAAGGTACTAACTGTGTCTTGAAAGTCATATTTCTGTCAGTTTGAGCAAGGAGTTTTCATAAGTTCATGCATGTTTTTAAGGAATTGAAATAGTATCAATAAAATTTTTTGACTAGGTGGACTGCCGTGAAAGCCCTTTTTCCCTTTTTTTAAAATGTTAACAGTTCACTGGTTTTGGTAGACAGAACAGGCCTGCACCTTATCTCCCTGACATGCCAGAATTGAGTAGAGTGGAAAGAAGTCTGTAAAACGCAAAGCAGCTTCTGCAGATGGCCGGTACGCACGCGAAGGAACACTACCAGGTATTGCTGCTACTGCTTTAAATACTTCCAATATTTCTCTAGCACAGCATTAGCAATTTGTGGCTTACCAATAAGGTTTCCATGCCCAGGCTCTCAAGAAAATGTGTCTGAGTTTATTTTTTCCTGAGGCTTTTGCAATTATCTTATGTACATAATTATGTAAACCCACGGATGGAAAACATCCTTAAGATCCATTTACGTACAAATGCGTGTTACATAGTTTAACATACAAGAACGTAAGAACACTGTACTGAGGCAGCCCTTTCTGCTGATATTAGTATTTGCAATAATTTCATTAAAATACAATTCATGGATAATCTCAGTGTATGGTCCAGGTAATTGCTAATTTTATTTCATCCCAGTTTAAAATTAGCAGCAAATGCTGAACCAAACACTCTAGGCAGGTCTTAGCAGCAAATAAGAGTTGCTGATATGAAGCCGGGTATGTGCAGGTGCTCTTCTCAACAACAACAGAGAAGTTGAACTTATGCTGCTAACTACTTACCTGTAAGGCTTTTGATAATGATGGCAATGTTTTATGTAAAGTGTTACCTGTATCTACAGCTTATTATTTAGGTAGCATCTGCGTTATACACCAGAAAAATCTACTGAGTCTGTACTAAGTGAGAGGGATGAGTTACCATTCTTGAGCAAAATAGGGCTGCTCAGCTCTCCTGAGTTGTGTGATTTTTTTTCCAATAGGCAGTGTTCTCTTTGTAATGAACGCAAGAGTTTGACTTTTGGGCTTTCTAAAAGACTATGTTATGTGTCAGGACTTAGAGGAAGAAGGAGATATTGCCAAAGAGGCCATAAAGGTGTAAAAAGCTATACACAGAAAGAAGAAAGGACAATTAACTATTCTCCTTTGCAAATGAATGAGAAAAAAACAAAGGCAAGAGGTGAGAGCTTATATTAGATGGGAAAGCTTAGTATAACCAGTGGGGGGGAAAAAAAAAAGACCATATGAGTTCAGCCTTACTTCCTTAATCTTCCTCTTTAAATACTAGCTTTCTCTCTAATGTGTACCTCTAACAGTATTAGTCACCTTTGTTAACTGGTTTCAGTATGTAAAAAACAAGAAAGGAAAAAAGCCACTTTCATCTTTTCAGAAGGTTATAGGTTCAGGAGGTTACTCAGGTCAGTTCACTGGTGACAATTATTTTTCACAGAGAAACTGTTAACCTCAGCCTGATGCAAGAAGTGGAGAACTTAATTTATTTTTAAAAAACATTCATCACTGTAGGGGAACTTTGACAGGCGTGGCAGAGTTCGTGGCAAAACCCTGGGCTCTTCTAGTCAACAGTGAAATACCAGTTGCTTTCAGGGTGCCAGGAGTGCATGTCACAGGCTGAATATCAACTAGGGAAATCTGAAGTAACCTTTCAGCTCAAGAAGCATTTCCTTGTAGGAGAAGCCAAATACATTTTGGAGCAGCAGTTTGGAATAGCTTGCTCTGCTGCCACCTTCATGGCCCATAAATGAAGACTTCATGCTGTTGATCTGGTTTCTCAAAAGAATAATGCTCTTTTCTCCCCTTTGAGCACACAGCAAAGCAAAGAGAAGTGAGAAAGCAATCGGTGGAAATGACAACGCTCAGCCATTCTGCATTCACTGTGGTTTTGATGACAGTCTCTGAAAAATGAAGAATTAGGTCAACAGGAATGCTGCAAGCTTTCTGCTGTGGTGTGCTGCTAATGACCATCATGGCAATCATCTTATTGATGTGAGAGATAGTTTAAACATTGGCTATTCAAAGCCGAAGTGAAGCTCTTTAACCATCCGCTCTCCTGTGGTTATGCATGGCTAGTAGATATAGGATTCCAACACAACTTGAAACTTCGGAAGAAGAAAGAGGTCTTTTTCACCCATGACTTCAGGAAACAAAAATAATTTGTTTAAAAAAAAAACCCCAACCTTAAGAGATTTTCAAATAAAACCCCATAGCTCTTGTTAGCTTTTTAATACTTGCTGAGAGAGGTCCTGGTACCCTAGTAAACACCAGAATGTACGTTCTGGTACATTTTAGGATACAGTTATGTTCTAAAATACAGGATGCCTTCACTTCAATTGTCTAAGAATGAAAAAAATTTTTCACTTACACAAGCATGAATACACACCCCACCCCCAAGGTCTGAGAATGAAATAATCCTGTTCGATCAACTACTTTTTTTTTTTTTTTTAGTTCACAAATAGTTTTGCACACTGGAGTTGCAGTATGCTGCTACAGACTTAACTAATGAATATTTAAGTACATTTAGTTTTGTTATTTTTACTTGATCTTCACCTCTGTAAACTGGTACTGAGTTACTGGGAGTTTGCCTAAAAAGGTCTAAGTTTAATAATAATAATAATGATGATAAAAAGGTCCAACTGATCTGGGAAAATAAAGGAATGATTTCCCAAGGTGAGTAAGGAAGAGCTGTCTGAAAATAACTGATTGAGAGAGGGAGGACAAAGTGTTTGAATTTTTGAGAAAATCAGATATAGGAAAGGGAGGAGGACTGTTTGTACCAGACAACAATAATAAATCAAGAAACAATTTGGCATAAGTTCAAAAGGAAAACAGAGAAAGATTCGCTGGTAAGCTCCAGCAGCTTAGCTCAGGTAATGCGGACTGGCCATAAACTCGGTTTTAACACCAAAAGTAAGTCAGGCTTGCAGCTGCGTTGCATCATCTGAGGGCTGCAAACAGTTGCAGCAAGCCAGTTGCGGCATGCCAGTGAATCTAGCCTCTTAGGTGGTTATTCAGGTAACGCTCTTTTCGCACAGTATAAGGAAAGTCTTAGTACAAATGTACAAGTGACAGCTTGAGAAACAAGCACAGTTGTCTCACCTTTTCATGAATTGTCCAAGTTTCTGCTCACAAGAAAGAGCAGGGAGCAAGCGCGGTTGGGCACTGTGTTTTTGTCTTTCCCCGCCTTGTCCTCCTGGAGAAGCTTGTTCTGTCTCACTCTCACTCTCGTCTATAAAGACCAGCATGTAAACATGTGCCAAACTGTATGGGGTAGTTATGTTACAGGCAAATATCCAAGAAGGATCACAAGAAGACCATCACACTACTTTCTTGTATAACTTGCAGAAGGTTGAGTTCACATGTTAGAGTCCTATATATGAATACAGCATGCTGCGTTGCCAAGGCTTTCATTCTTATTTTGTTTTCTAAGACTTTTTTTTTTTTTTAAAGTGGCACTTGCCTGTCCTTGCCGGTTCCCTTTGTTTCCACCCCACACACATGCTTTTGTACCCGTTGGCCCATTTTGGCCCAAGCTGACAAAGAGCTGAAGATCTCAGAGATGATACTTGCACAAGCTTTATGAATCTGTGAGGAGCAATTAAAGGAATGAAATAAAAAATTAGCATTATATTTCCACACCCCTTTTAAAAAGATTCATTATTAATTGCTTACCCCTTATGAGAGGTAGCTACTGTCTCATTGATGGATGGAGCTTGTTCTGTCCAGCCACAATACGCGTGTTGCCCACTTGACAGCTATAGCTTTTGAAAGGGAAGAGGTGTTGAGGGACAAAACTGAGTCTGTGGATCATTCAAGAACATGTAGAGCACAAATTTTTATGAAACCAGGCTTTGCCAGTCCTGCATGTTGTGGAACAGTTGGACTGATCTATACCTAAAATAGCCTACTCTTTTCCATACGGTATTTTAATCTAAGTTGACTTCCCTCAAGTGACAAATAAGATTAACCTTAATAACTGCAAATATATTGATTTCATCCTTCCTGCTTCCTAGTTACTTCAGGTAACTATTTCTGTGGTCGCCGATTTCGGGTTGTGCTGCTCATCACCAAGCACAGAGAAGCAGGCTCAGCGCTGCTGTGCCAAAGAGCAACAGCAGAGTTTCCTGAAAGCGTTGGTGAGACCATGGCACCTTGCTCTTTGCAATGGGCAAGATTGTGCTGACTTTACTTCTGTTTATTAGCATGGCACGTGACAAGTCACACATACAGCAGTGTGGCTGTAAGCAATCTTGAGATCCACTGCTGCTTGTACAACAACGCTGCAGAGGCTGCCACTGCCAGGTGTGACTCGTGCAAAGCCGCAGCCGCTGGTTTTTTCGGTGTTGCTGTATATAGCACGCTGACCTGCGTGTAATATCTTGTAGGAGAAAATACTACTACCATGGCTTTTTAGTAAAATACCTATTATGGTTTTTAAAATCAAATCACAGATTGTACATAAGCATTTTCATTACATATTTATCTTGTGAGATGCACTTTTCATTCACTTAAAAACTTGGTCTTTCTGAACCAACCCTCAAGCGTCCTTACCTGTAGCATCTAATGTTAGCCTTACCATTTATTAAATGATGCGGTTTTTTTCCCTTTAGCTTGTGTATGGATCAGGAGCACAGAAGAGCTCCTTAACTCCTCAGTGGTACAAGCTGAACAGAGACTATGGAGGGTTCTGCTGTGGACACTTTTGAAATGGGAGGTTTTTTCCTTGCACTAGTTCGCAGCACAGATGTACCTGCACAGATGTTGCCGGTAGAGCGAGCCCCACGCTGCCCTGCAAACCCCCGGGGCAGCAGATCTTATGCCAGGGCAAAAGGGTGGGAGTGATTAAGACAATATGTGATTTGACTGTCCTCACCTGGTAATCGGTCTCTAGAGAAGGATACAGAGTTTGTTTTACCCCGACGTGGTGCTGAGCCTGTGTCAGGGAGAGGGGAGATGTTATTGGCACGGTGACAAACCCCCGTGCCTCCTACAAGCGCTGTGAAACCTGAATGCGCTCCGTGCTCTGCTTCTGCAGCTCTAACGTACCGTTGGACTTGGGTTGTCTAACGTGAGCTTTTAAAGCCGCTGGTAAACAAAATTGTAGCAATTACATGTCCAAAACAGTGGGCTAAGACTGCGAAGGAAAAGCTGGGGAAGCATGGAGGATCATTAATTTTTCCCATGGTGTTTGACTCAGCATGTGATCTTTTGGCCAGGAAAATACTTGAGGCAGCGCAGTAACACTTCTCCCAGAGGCTGTCATAACCATGCTTTAGACACCGAGTCACAGATGTTTACTAAATCATCATCGCACACCCTGGTTTCTAAGAATTACAGAGAGACGCGTTCAGCAAGACTCCTTTCGTGAATGGCCCTTTCTGATAGCAGACACCCCGTGTATAAATTCTCCCCATACATTTTCCTGCAGTTCAAATTACAGTGCTTGATTAATTGATTTGACTGAAGAGAATGCACCAAGTAAAGTTCAAATGGAAAGAGTAAGCAGCTGGACACACGTTCACTTTCTTTCACAGTCTTGTTAGTTAATTTTGGCTGATGATTTCATGCAAACCGTGGTACTGAAGCACAGCGCTGTCTCACTGAATACAGATAATGTTCCCGAGCTGTTGGAAGTATGAAATATATTTCGTATAGGGCCAAATTCTCTTCCTGTTGATATCTGTGGGAGAATTGCTGTGCTTTCAGGGGATTGGTATTTGGCCCTTGATGTCCTCTTTGAAAGTTTTGGTGTGTGAGTTTTTTAATTTTCTACTAGAAATGGACATTCAAAAAAATCCGATGTGTCAGGAATGTACTTTTTTTTTTGCATATATAAACGTCCTCTCAACAGAATGATTTTAGCAAGTTTGTTGGATGAGTTTTCTACTTCATTCAGACACAATGCTTTAAAATTGTGGCCTACGCTTTTTAAAGGAATTTATATAATTGAATTTCAAAGGAGTAGGAGACTTGCTGCCTTTTTGTACTGTAAGCAACCTTCCTTCTAGAAGTCCCAACCCTAAAGCTGGCAAAGCCTGTGATATATCCATGAGTTTTTATTGTGTGCCATCAATAGGCAGAAAGAGCCTTCACTGAATTCAGAATACTGATGAGCCCTGAAGTCCTATAGAGTATTTTATACCCTTTTTCCCCGGCAAAATTTTGCATTCAGTGCAGCTCCCTACTAAATGAAAATAATCTTCTGCATCAGGAAAGATGCCCAGGGAGCTAAGCTAACCACTGTCAGGAGGATGAAGCAAAAATTCCCCTTTCCTAAGGAAAAAGGTGGTGTTATGGAGTGTCACTGTGAAAGCAAGTGAGCAGCGGGCTGCCAGGGACACCCAGTCTGTCACGCTGCGGCTACTCTGCCCACAGAGGCGAGACAGGGACACGCAGGAAACAGATGGTCTCTTCCTTGCATGCACTGCACGAAACCTGCGTGAAACAGTATCAACTACTAATCTCAAGCAAGGTGACAAGGTCTGAGTGAAGAAGAGTTTTAAAAAAACAAACAGAAAAAGCAGCAGAGGCGGGACAAGCAGCCGTGGGTTCCCCAGTCATGCTCCAAAACTGTCAACTGCCCTTCAGCCGCATGAAATGCATTTTCCCTCCAGTCTTACCAAGTTTTCCTTCACTGTTGGAGACCCTATTCCTCCCTGGGCACTTCTTGTGGAAAGAGGAAAGACCCTTTTGCTCTTACAGCAGAGCACATGTTAAGGTTCACCTTCAGAAATGAAACGTGGTGAAAGAGGTTTAGTAGACCACACCTGCTCTAAATTAATGGCTAAGTTAGATTTTATTACCTTGGTGAAATTTTAGCAAATAACGTATTATCGAATTGCCCTTAGTGTCTCTCTCTTCAGCTTGGTCTTTGATGATAATGCAAACGCAACTCAGCTTTGTGGATCAGCAAAACAGTTAATAAAAATGTTTTCTCTTTCTAAACAAGTAGTGCAAGATACAGTGTCACACTCTGTGTCAGGGAACTGCAGGGCCCCTGATGTGACAGCTGCTTCGAAGGGGTCTTCCTGAAGATGTTTCTCGCTCTTTACCATTTTTTTCATGTTTTATGACAGGAATGGTCAATAGGGATGGGAAGGCGTAGACTTCACTTTAACATACTTCCCTTGGTTGCAAAGGAGAAAAATCCCCAGCTTCTCAAAATGTAAAAATTTAATGAAAACTTGTCAATGTGACTTGACTTTCGGATGCATGAATCAACCTCGAAAAAGTCCACCTTCTGCACTGTCATCACCGCAGCTAGGTGTGAACTGCACTGTAGACTTCACTCAGCCCTTCTCTGGGTATCAGGGAGCCCTGGAGTTACACAGGGACATCACGTTTAGGGTACTACTGAACCTTTCCTATAGGGCTGGGTGTCTCCAGAAGGTACTTCATAGCAGCCCAAGGCTGAACCTGGTCTAGTCCTCAACAGGAAAGTGTAATCCATTAAGGTAAAGAAATTAACAGTTCATATCTGATGCAGCGTGTTACACTAGATTTCATTCCTAAGGTGGGTCAAAAACCATTGAATACTTTCTTTAAAACACCTGAGCACTTTCAGTGGAGCTGAGAAGCGTGTGCTGGGTGTAGGTGGTGGGTCAACTCTTCCTTCCATGGACTGCAACGCCGTGGCAGCATCAAAAAAGGTGTTGTCAACATGGACAGATTGATACAAGGGATTTGACCTCCTTAAGTGCTAAAAAAGGGAAACCAAAACTCAAACATAGCAAGCTTGTTAGTCTTTGTGTCAGATCAAATAATATGTGCCTCTATAGATTGAAGTATATTAATGGATTTGTGTAGTTAAAAAAGAAGGAAAAAAAAAACCTTAAAAAAGAAGGATGACTAAAATATGTACATGTATCTTGAGAGTATATTTTCTTTTAGGAAAATCTGGAATAAAAGCAACATGTATGCACACTAAGCAGATGTTTATGATTAGTTCTTAGTTAACATCACCCAGCTGGCGAGGGATGGCTTTATGGAGGGGAGAACATTTGAGAATGTCACATGTTTATATAAATTAAGAACATGGCGGTCATGATACTGGGGCAAAAGTGTTACATTTCCCTTTTTAGGTAACTCTTTCAAATCACACCATAGGACAGTGAAGTAGACTGTTGTCACCAACACAGTGTTTCCAGTTTCCTGTAATTATATGATGCATATCTCTATGCATTAAAGTTCATTCTGAGGATTAGATATAGACATGTAGTATATGCATCTATACCTATAAACATCTTTTGTCAAATTTGAGGAAATCAATAGGTAATAAAATATTACAGGCATGTTTTTAATTGTATTTGATAAACTATGTTAGTTTAGAACATACTTAATTGTAAATACACTGGCTTGAATATAATCTACTACTGGTAATGCATAACTTTGATAATATTTTTTTTGATATTTTCTTTATGGGTCAGGAGATGGACTATGATTTTTTAGGAATGTGAAGTGTGCATCAGGTCCTTGAACTGTTTTCCTGTTTCCAGAAAACATGCCTTTACAGGAAGATTATCTACTGATGGCATGGGCAACCACCTCATGTGGGGATGTAAATAATTTTGTGCACAATATATCTGCCTTATCCCCAGTCATAAAGTTGTTATGAAGTAGGACATATTTGCAGAAATACATAGAAAGTATTTAGCTCCTAGTTAAGAGAGAAAATACAAAGCCAAAACTGATCCTACTGGGTGAGAAGGATGAATGAATGTGTCACTTGTTTCTTGAAGTTTTATTCTTTGTTCAAAAGACTTTTGTAAATTTTCGCTGTATATTAATTATATAAATGTGGATGATGCTAATTCCAACTCAGAAAAAAAGTCTCTTAATTCAATGAATGTTTGTTAGGCTTTTTGTGTAGGTTTCATCCTATGCTTGGCCCTTCTGTCTTCAGATGAGTCCTTGACTCAGTTTCCCTACCTATTAAACAAGAATAATGATCTTTCATTTGAAAGCAAAGTGAGCTATTATAATGAAAGCTATTGCAAACATGTGGTACGTTGTTCAGTTGAGATATACAGAGAAAGGGAAAGAGGGAGAAGGCTGTGTAGCTGAAAACTTTTCTTCCCCAACTCCTCATTCCTCTGTTTCTTTGGAGAAAATCTGGAGGGGAGCATTCATCCCCAAATCTGAACCAAGGCAACTTAACTTCCTCCATGACCAACCATGGCTGTAGTATTTGGAATTTGTTCCTTTCTGAGGTGTCTTCTAGTATGTTAGTAAGAAACATGTTTTGAAAATATTCAAAGAGGTTGTTATGGCAGTCTAATTTAAATAAAGCACTTTGAACATTTTCTTTTTAGAACTGAACTTCAAAAAAATCAAATAAAAATGGGAGAGGGCAGCATTTTCCTTTATTAAGAGATGGACTTACTTATTTTTTGGTGTCTGTTTTCCATTCCCTGAACTTCACAAACACTCAGTCACTTCACTGTCTTGTTTTACAAACTCGGATGCAGAACTGAAGGGGCTTGGGAAGATTAGAGTGTTCTGGCAAAACAAACCCAACAAGCAGCCACAGAGTTTCCCAGAGCCCTTGGCCGGCATTGCCACTGCGAGCGTAGGCGTACGTGGGAGCAGAGCTGGTGGGAGCTGCTCGGGCAACCCTGTGGGCGGCCAGAGGAGCAGCTTTGCAGGGGGCCACAGTTCAGCCCCAGCAGCTCTGTGCCCAGCGCTGGTACGTCTGATACAGCTCCTGCTGCCAAATTGTTCCTCAGTGCAACGTGTTACCTCCTTTACCCACACGTTTGTCAGGAAGGTGCTTCCTGCTCAAAGATGTTTCACAGCAACCTTCTCAGCAAGGGGTGACATTTGCGTTTGACACAAATGCAGGCTTCCTTTGCTCGTACATAGAAATGGTGTGTCGCTCTTACCCTTCTGGAGGCACGGTGCCTCCAAGCCCACAAATGGAACACTTCTGAGTGGCTGGGCATGCAGCTAGCTCAGTGAGCAACAGCTCTACACCTGCGTGTGCCACCACTGATAAGGGAAAAAATTGAGTGTTTCTTCCTTTATTTTTAAAATTTCTCAATCGGTTTGAAGTGTTTTGATTATTTTCTAATCCAGTAACATCCTCAGATGAACATTACCCAGGACCATTGGGCTGCAGAAGTGCCCAGTGCGTGAGCGATACAGCTTTTCTGTACAGACGCTACTGGGACTCTGGAAGCAGAGTGAGACCTGTTGAGTGAAGCCAGCAAAGGCCTTGTTTTGCTTTTACCTACTCAACTGTTATTCAATGTGAATCAAAAGCTGCTGTAAGCATTATCTCCCTTTCAAAGGAATAATTCTATCACATAAAGCTTTTCTAGGGAAAGGTTCGGGTACAGTACCATGACTGTATTCCCCAGTTGAAGTAGAGTTAAACACAAGTATTACTGTGTAAAAAATAATAGAACTTTTCATCTGGCTTTACGTCACCAATGAGATCTATTTAATCTGGTATTTAAGTTTACATTATTTTTTTTCTTTCATTCATACTTGGTAGATAATATAGCTGTACGTCTAATAACATTCAGGAAACGGGTATTAACTGTCATGTGGCTCTAAAGGCATGTAAATAATGCAAACAAAACCTCAGAATCTGAGCTATCCACAGTTTTGTAATGTGGAGTGAGTTAAAAGTAACGCATAGCATATATAGGCATTTTGTGCTTCATGGAAAGGTGGTTTTAAAATTGTGTTGTTATTATATAGTCTAGCACAAGTTAACTGGTTGTTCTGGCCAGCTTATATTGTGCTTATTAAGAGAATATGAATTTCCAGAATAATAGTTTTTCTTTTCTGGTCTCATTCCGCTAGCATATCTTATGTTGAAGAATATCCATCTTCATGCACCTACATGTGCAGACATGAGTGCAACTTTGAAGAACAAGGGGGCTGATGTTCCCAGAGCAATTATTACAATTACAATAAATGCATGATTCCAGAAAGGAGTCAGTGCTTCCTTCTGTAGTGCAAGCGGTGTATCTAAATGACCTCACTAAATCTCGTGATGGAAGAATGCAATTCAGCCTCTGGTCTGCAGAAATGTGTAATTGACAGACATGCTCACCTATAGCAAAAACTGATAGCATACTATACTTGCCAAAGTGTTTTGTTTTGTGTACTTAAACAAAACACAGCAAATTAAAGCAGCTATTTCAAAACATGTGAGAACTTTAGCAAGCACATAGTTGTACGACTGAGGAATTAATGAAATACAGTAAAGTGACTGGAAAAATAAAGAAATCTACACTGGCTTCTGTTGTCTTTCAAAAACTTTCAAAGAAAGGTGACACGCATACACCCACCACCACCACCATTGTTTTTTAGAACAAGTAATCAACAAATCAATGCAAGTACAAAATCAGAAGCCAAGAATGAGCAGTAAGACCCCCTTAAATGCTGAACCCTTTCTTGCAGCTGCAGAAGGTACGGCACCAGAATCCAAACCCCATGCCTATTGTTGGAGTCATCCTTGCCCCCTTGTTTCCTGACTTTAATGTGATAGTGCCCAACAAGATGGGGCAAAATTTTGTGAAGTTATTTCCATTGAAGGGATGGATCTGCAGACTACCAGAGATCTGAGGAGATGTCTCAATTCCTGCCAGGAATTTTGAGCTCTGTAATCTTCCAGCTTGCTTTGTTATTAGTCTGTTATACAATTTCTTTCCACAGTTGTAAAGTCTCTCCCCATTGACATTAAGACTCACACAGACGCTTCTGACAAAAAAAGAATTACTAAGATATTTCGTGAGTCTTACCCACCTTCATATAGCCAAATACTAATCAACAGGCTGAGCAACAAATCACTGTTAAATTTTTAGCCCCTTACGTTCAGCCAGCCAGTTATTATCCAGCATGCAGAAAACAGGGTCTGGATCATAAAAAACACATAGTAGAGGCAGTTAAACTGAGAAATGCCAACGATTCTTATTTGGTGCACAAACAGATTTTCCTTTTGTACGGACGTACTTGCTTTGACACCGCCAACCTGGATTAATATTAGGACATTGAAAAGAATCAGTCCACATATCAAAATGTTTTAAAATTCTTTTTAAAAAATATTTAACTGAAAATGGCGATTTATTTCTCCACAGTTCAAAAGTTCATGCATTTTAAATTTAGTTCGCTAATTTTGTATATAAAATAAAAAAGGACAGAATGACCTTTTTGACTGACAGGTATAAAAATCATTATGTTCAGGCTGATTTCTACCAGCTGTTACTCGGTTTTGGGGTTTTTTTCTGCTTAGTCACAGAGTCTCATGTCCTCCCTCTGCTGAAATGTAGGAGAATTTTGGCTACTGCCTTCAGTGGCAGCAGGACCAGACCCTTCATTATTGATGCTTTCTTCAGGCATTCAGAATGAAAAATGTTTGAAATGTTCAGATTCTGTTGGAGATATAACCTTTTGGAAAAGTTTGTCTCTATCATAAATATTAATCACAGTGCAGTGGTTGGTCTATAATGTTCAACAGATGGGATTTAAATGGCTGAGAGGAGTCTGCTGTTATCAGTTATGAACAGCTAATTGCTGTCCACATTAGAGCATTTACTTTGTTTTATGGTAATTAGGTTTTAACACCCTGGCATCAGAAGTCCTGTAATGCATTTCCACTCAGGAGAAGAACTTCACTGTTGCCACATGGGAGCTCAGCCCTGGCTGCTGTTAGCACACCAGTGTCTGTGTGTTGGGTGTCCCCATAATGGGGATCTGCTTTCTTCCCCTGCCTCTGCAGACCACCTTCCTGGAGGGGCCTGAAGCGTCACTAGTCGCTTGGTGAAGGGTCCTCACAAAGGGTCTTCTGCCATGCAGGCTTGAAAACCCCTTGTGCTCTGTGGTGGGAAGTGCTGGGGGAGGATGAGTTCAGTGAATGGTAGAAACCTTGGGGAAGCTTGATTCTCCATTCAGAGATAAGCCCGTTCCCCCTCCTGTAACCCAACCAGAAGCTGAGGCAACTTCCCTCAAGGACACAGGCTAGACCAGTTAAAATTTTATTCCACTGTACTAAAAGGAGCATATGATGATGCAGGATATGATGTGGAAAGAAACTTGACTTTTACAGAGGGTTTCCATGCTGCTTCGCTACATTTTTCTTAATTTCTATATGATGTATCAAGATAGCAGTGAATGATTTAGCTTCAAGCCCAGACCTTACCCCCTGTATCAGCAAATGTTTAAATTACATCGTCTCCAGTGTTGGGTGAAACTCCTGAAAATCTGAACGTGTTAGACTGTAGAAAATATCTCATATTAGGTCAGTAAACTCCCTGTAAGTTCAGTGTCCCAGTGTGTTTTAATTGCTAGTCCAGTATGATCAGCAATGTCTCCATTTGCATCCCAAGCCAGCAGTTCTCTTCTGAGTCTGGCTGAGTCAAAGCCAAAAAAAAAGGCTGGCAAATTCAGGAGTTTTCTTGAAAATATAAGCACACTGGTTTTTTTCTGGACTTAAAATGTTAAAGTATGAATTCACATTGCCTTTGCTAAATACTTCATTTCTTCTAGTTTCCTTTATGAGTGTGTATGTGTATATATATGTGTGTGTGTGGTGCATATCAGCAGATGGCTTTAGCTAAAGCGGTAACAGTGCTTAGTGCCAACACTTTTAAGAAGTGATTCATCAGTTGAACAGGGAGATTTTCAAGCAACAGAGTTCTTTCAAAATCATCTCTCCAGATCCAAGAAACTATAGTTCCTCCCACCGTTTCCTGTGTTCATAGTGAGGATGAACCATCACCTAGAACAAAGCAGACTATTTGAGCATAAAATATATACGAGTATAATACTAACCCTACTTTTGTCTTAGACATACTATATGAATAAAAGTGGTTTAGAGGCCCATATTGAAGTTATGTAAACATATCATGCTGGTTTTGTGAACCATTTGACAGGTAACTTCTTATACATACTTTATGTCACTAGGTGAATTATTTTCACAATGCCTAAGATACTAGCTGTAGTGTCAGAGATATGACAATGGATATGCAAGATTCAATGAGAAATAGGAATTGTTAATGTAATTCAATGGGATACAAGAAAGGCAGGAATTTAAACAAAGCGGAGAAATTGGTTTACTAACATGCTATATGTGTTTTTTCTTACCTCTGGGACTCAGAGTCTGCAAACCATCTGTGCAGCTTCTCTTTTGCAGAGTTTAAGTACTTGGTTACACAAAAAGCTCTGTGGTTTTTGTGGTTCTTTGTTTTGTTTTCCCAAATATTCTAATGTCCCATGACATATTTAGATAATTGATGTCACTTCCATCAGGGTGTGATACACTTGCCCAAGGAAAGTGGTGAAAGCTTTGGATTTTGAGTCATTTAAATCCGGGTAGGGGAAGTTCAGTCAAAAAACCCGAACTTACACAGTTAAGTTGATCAGTTTCACCTAGCATCCCCCTTCTGCTGGTAGGTCCTGTGATTCTGCCACAATGAATTATGCTGCCCTCAAAATTAATATAAGAAATTGTATGACTATCAAAACGGACAGGCACAGCCTCTTTGGTTGGAGTAGAAATAAGAGATTGCAAATTTTTGATATTCCTCTCAAACAGACATTCCTTGGGATAAAAGCAAACTCCACTGAGTACCTGGGTATAACACTTTACTCTAAAGCAGGAATAACAGCGTTCTGATTAAAGTGAGAACCAGGTCTGTGCAGCTTCAGAAACTGTATCTGGGGGCAACTAATAATGACTGTTTGTCGTGGTTTGGGCTGGATTGGCCCAATCAGGCAGAACGACAGATGCTCCCTCTCACCTGCTCTGCTTCGAAAGGAGGCAGGAGAGAGAGAGAAAAAGAGAGACTTAAGAGTTTAGAAGGAACTAAACTACTTTAATGAAATATTAATAATAAAATAATAAAAAGAAAATAATGGAATATATACAAAACCGGATCAAGCTCCCAGGGTGAGGATCACAACACCAGCAGGCACTGGGGAAGTCCCAGACTGGACTCAGTGACAGACAGGAACGGGATTCTGGATCGGGATTCAGGATCGGGATCAAAGGCAGACGAACAGACAGAGTCCTCCTTGCATGCCGGCTATTGAAGAAAGAGGCCTGACCCTTTGATCCCTCAGCTTTTACACTGAGCATGAAGCAGATGGGATGGAATACCCTGTTGGTCAGTTTTGGGTCACCTGTCCGGTCCGCTCCTCCATGCAGGTGTGACCCCTCTACGCTTTTCAACTTGGGACCCTCCAACGGGGCAAGTAACAAAGTTGGCTGGCCTTGGTTGTTATAGCAATAAGGATAAGCAAGAGCCTCTCTGCACACCATCCCTTGGCATCAACTATAAACATCGGTCTTATCACTCTGAGAGCAAACAGTTTCTACACAACATGCTGTTACTTTCAGCAGTTAGAAGAGGGCTAGCTAAAAAGTAGTTACTGAATTGGTCCTGTTTTACCTCAAACCAGGACACTGTTAAGCAGCTCCCTTTGGGCATTACAACTGATGTACTTGACTGTAGATGCCACCATTGCCCTTGTGTGGCTGATGCCAGCGCTTCTGTACCTGGTTTGCATTTCATTGCTACCCATAATTCCTGTTCCTCTGTTTCATACCTGAAAGCTAATATATGCTAATATTTAATTCCTATCAGTGCTTACTCTATCACAGAATACAGCATGGCTAAAATAAGTCACTGAACCATGAACTGAGTCCTAGCCTTGTAGGAATGCAAACTTTTTTTGTCCCTTTCAAAGGGAAGATGGAGTAGTAAATACATGTTTCTTGTAGGTTTACCTACATATGTGCTAGCTGCATTTATGGGTAAAAGAAAAACGAAGAAATTTCTATGGCAGGAGTAGTTCACATCACTTCAGAAGTACAAAGAAGTGACCCAAGTTATTCAGTTTTCTGTACTCCTTAATTATACAAAACACGTGCTGTAACTGTGATACGTAGATTGCGTTTGCGAGTGAACAAGAACTGCACAGATCAATGGGCTTTCTAAATTCTTCATTTCTTTTTCTCCATTCAGAACCAGAAGTATTGAATACAACTCTGGGTGGGGTTTTAAGTCACCCTTTTTCATTCATATGAAAGTAAGGAGCTGCTAATAAACCGAGTGCTCATTACGCTCATTGACACTTGACAAAAGGATTGCAGGAAGGATGATTCATGTCTAGTAGACATCAAGTAGTCTTTGTCAAAGCCTTTGGCATATTGATGGTTAGAGAACGCACACTAACAGAATCCTTTGCGATGAAGAAAAATGTCGCAGTTATATATGTCAGTTTGCTGTCAGCTTAAAATGCTAGACATGTAATACTAACTGTGAGTGTGCGAGAGAATGCAGTTTTCGATAATAGTTATTGTCCAAATAACTAAAATAATGACTGTTTAGAACAGCATTCTGCAAAACACTTTGCAAAACAGATTTATATTCCTGTTTAAAAATGAATACTTTTTTTTAACCTTATATTTGCAATAATTCCTTTAGACTTTAAGATTCCCAGAGAAACATCCCAAATCTAGATAAGTTTTCTTCCTAAATTTTATAGAGAACAGAGGGATCATTTCACACCCTGCTGGACTTAACCTTATCCATGTACAAGGAAGAAATACATTGTCTGGGTCAATGAATATCTGCAGTGTCAGGAAAGGTATTGGAGAGATTACTTTCTCCTGAAAGTGATGTCCTGAGCTTCGTGTTTCTTAGAGTATGTTTTCTTGAAATATGTCCATCTCAGAAATTGGTATGGAAATCATACTGAGTGGTCACAGAGGGAAAGTACATTGTTATTGATGCAGGTTCTCAGTCTTGGACAGATTGGTGTCATGATTTACTTTTAAATGCAAAAGATCTTGAGTGTTTTTTCTAATGTTCTCTAGAGACTATTTCAAGCTTTAGAATTAGATGTGTGACATTCTATTTTCTAAGCTAAATGTATAACAGTTTTAAATTCTGCTGTTCATCTTAAATTTGTTTAAAAGTTCTTTATCAAATACTTCAAAGGTAATGATAGTATGGAATATGATTCTTTGCTCTCTCTAGTTAAATCCTTTTCTAATTCAGGCAGTCATCACATTTACATTTGGCTGTAGTGGAAAGGATATAGCAAATATGTGTATGGGATGATGTCTATGCAAAGGCAGGAGCATAAAGCCTGAAAATATTAGTTAAGAGACAAGCAAAAGGCTTGTCAAAACACTTCTGCAGTACCTCAAGTCACAATGGCAAGCCCTCTCTGCTATTCTAGCTTTTGGGAAGATGCCACTGTGTCAAATCACTGTGGTGTCACAGATCCTTTGGTAGCTCAGTGCAAAGTGGGTGGATGCTCAGTGTAATCACATGTGGTGCTGCAGAATTATTTTACTTATGACTGGAGCAATGCTTGAACCCCCACCGTCCCTGGCCCTGCTGACATCAGTGAGACTTTGCTGTGGACTTCAACAGAACCAGAGTTTCACCTCAGGTCTCCAGATGTGAAAGGCTAATGCATTAACCCACTGCAGCATTTAGCTCCCCAGGCTTGATACCTATTTCAATATACTTCAGTGCAAGTCTGTAAATATGACATTCAGAGGTGGTTCCCAAGAGAACTGGGTACATCAGAAATGGTGCTAGTGTGAATAATGCATACCACAAGGATTTGCAAGGCTGTCAAAAGGGAGATACAACTTACCCAAAGCTTGTGTTTCAGGCAGTAGTCTAAGAATTTTAAGTTGACAGAGCCTTTAAGAATTTCTATATGCATAAACGTATTTGTATGATGGTGATATCTGCAGTTCCCAGTAGATTATCCAGGTCCCATTGTGCCAGGCACTATACAAATACAGTCTTTCTCCACAGAACTTACAGTGTAAGCGCATAAGATGTATAAAGGATTGAATAATGAAGTGTTCTCATTCTTATTTTACAAATTGGGACCCAGGGCATAGAAAGGTTAAGTGATTTGCCCAGGAGCACATAGGATGTCTGTGGTAGAGGTATCATTTGAATCCACATTATCAACTTGCTCAATCCAATTCCTTAATGAAATAAGTGCTTAATAAAGCATAATCAAAGCTATCCTTACTTAAAAGCTTATACTGACACCAGAAGGAAAAATAAACGTAACAGTTCTTCCTATAGCATCATGATTATCCTTTGAAAGTATTAATATATCTCCAACTTGAAGTCATACACTTGCTCTTATGCCTGCTTTTGCAATGTTAGTTTCTGCCAGAAAAAAAAAAAAAAAAAGGTATGTTATTTCCATGAAACTGAATGGAAGTTATAATACTCTCATTTTCATTGACTGGTTATCCCACAAATGCCGATTTTTATAAGAAACAGAATATCACAGAATCATAGAATGGTTTGGGTTGGAAGAGACCTTAAAGATCATCTAGTTCCAACCTCACTGCTCTGGGCAGGGACACCTTCCACTAGGCCAGGTTGCTCAAAGCCCCATCCCACCTCACCTTGAACAATTCCACGGATGGGGCCTCCACAATTTCCCTGGGCAACCTGTTCCAGTGTCTCACCACCCACACACTAAAGAATTCCTTCCTAATATCTAACATAAATCTACCCTCTTTCAGTTTAAAACCGTTACCTCTCGTCCTATCACTACACTCCCTGATAAAGAGTCCCTCCCTGTCTTTCCTGTAGGCCCCCTTTAGGTACTGGAAGGCTGCTATAAGGTCTCCTCAGAGCCTTCTCTTCTCCAGGCTGAACAACCCCAACTCTCTCAGCCTGTCTTCATAGGAGAGGTGCTCTAACCCTCTGATCATCTTGGTGGCCCTCCTCTGGTCCATGTCCTTCTTATGTTGGGGGCTCCAGAGCTGGACGCAGTACTCCAGGTGGGGTCTCACGAGAGCAGAGCAGAGGGGCAGAATCACCTCCCGCGACCTGCTGGCCTTGTTTCTTTTGATGCAGTCCAGGATACCATTGGCTTTCTGAGCTGCAAACATACATTGCTGGCTTCCGTTGAGCTTCTCATCCACCAACACGCCTAAGTCCTTCTCCTCAGGGCTG
>VYXH01007184.1:0-13151 GCA_013397275.1 Burhinus bistriatus | reverse complement strand
TAAAGTGGGTGGTTCTTCATTCTGCCAGTCCCTGCCTTTGCCTTCTGCAACTTGGGCGGTGTGGCAAAAGCACTTGCTGGAGAAGACTGAGGCAAAAACATCATTGGGTACCTCAGCCTTCTCCGTATCCCAGGTAACCAGGTCTCTCGTTTTCTTCTGGAGAGGGCCCACATTTTCCCTAGTCTTCCGTTTGTCACTGACATACCTACAGAAGCTTTTCTTGTTGCCCTTGATGTCCCTGGACAGATTTAACTTTATCTGGGCTTTAGCTTTCCCAACCTGATCCCTGGCTGCTCAGACAATTTCTCTGTATTCCTCCCAGCCTACCTGTCCTTGCTTCCACCCTCTGTAGCCTTCCTTTTTCTGTTTGAGATTGTGCAGGAGCTCCTTGTTCATCCACGCAGGCCTCCTGGCATTTTTGCCTGATTTTCTCTTTGTCGTGATTCATTGCTTCTGAGCTTGCAGGAGGTGATCCTTGAATATTAGCCAGCTTTCTTGGGCTCCTCTTCCTTCCAGGCCTTTATGCCATGGCATTCTATCAAGCAGATCCCTGAAGAGGCCAAAGTCTGCTCTCCTGAAGTCCAGGCTAGAGAGCTTGCTGTACGCCCTCCTCACTGCCCTAAGGATCTTGAACTCCACCATCTCATGGTCACTGCAGCCAAGGCTGCCCTTGAGGTTCACACTCTCCAGCAGCCCCTCCTTGTTGATGAGAACAAGTTCCAGCATGGCATCTCTTGTTGTTGGCTCCTCTGTCACTTGGAGGAGGAAGTTATCATCGACATATTCCAGAAACTTCTTGGATTGCTTATGCCCTGCTGTGCTGTCCTTCCAACAGATATCGGGGTGTTTGCAGTCCCCCATGAGGATCAGGGCTTGTGAATGTGAGGCTGCTCCTATCTGTCTATAGAGGGCCTCTGTGGTAATGCAGCAGGGAAGTGTAAAATCTTGTGTGCATCACAAGAAAAATCAAATGATGCACATCTAAACCAGCCAATATGAGGCTTCAGCTTGGACTGACATGTTCTCAGAGAACTATATTCACTAGAGTGTGTGTGTATTTTATGTGGTAAACTGCATCATGTTTGCACGACATTTTCCCAGGTCTGTCTCTGTGGCCAAGGACCAACCAAGCGTAGCTTTTTCAGAGCTTGGGGAGCTACCGCACTTCAGTGCTGGAACTTTTCTTTTTAAGATTGCTAAATCCTGGGATCTAGTTTGTAATCTCTCTAGGGTCCTATTGTTTCCTTCTTTTCCAAGTCGGAGAAAAAAGGAAGAAATTATTAACTCTTCCACTGCCTTCCATCAGTGTAAATCGTGGAAACAGGTGCATGTCTAGTCTTACTCAACTTGCATAGGTACCATCAAGATGAAAATTATGCTTTCCTGTGAAACTTTTTTATACATTATTGTTTCAATAACATCAGAGGTTTTTAAAGAGGTTTTTGCAGCCAAGAGAATGTGGATTTATTTTTTAGATCATTGACTTTGCTTATTTAAAAATTTTTCTTTCCTCAAATAATTTCAGTTCCAACTTTCCTTCTCTCTCTTTTTTCTGTGAAAAAGACCATACAAAGGAAAAATATGAAAAACTTTTAAAAATAGGAAAAAGTTGACTGTAAAATCATGCAAAGCACCTGGGCCATCTTTAAAGTCTGAAACTTCTTTATTTCATGTTTCATTAAACTCTCTAGATGTCAGGTTGACAAGTCTCTGCAATAGAAGCTATTGACAATTGTTTGGCTTTGTAGCTAGAAAAATAGCTAAATAAAACCAGTGAGAGCTGAGAGATTGAATACATTGTCTTAGCCCTAACATCACAAAATTCAGAACAGCTAATAAAAACAAGTTTACAAGAGGATCCAGTTTTGCAAACTTTTGCATTTGCCTTTAATCTCACTCCAACAAAACTAATGACTTATGACTAAGAAGCAGAGAAAGCTACAGACTAACGGAAAGCCTGAAAAAGACAATTTACATTTCATCAATAGTAGAACACCACCTAAAAGAGGGCTTTAAAGACACCTAAAATTCAGAATAGACACTCTAAAGTGTTTTAAGAAGTTCAAAAGCTAGTAATATAATATACTGCATCTTTGCTAAGCTACTAAAAGGGGCTGAAAAGTTGTTATTTTCACTGTTCTCCATGCAGCTGGTTGTGTGATGCTAATATTTAAGGAAGAACTTTGGTTGTCAAGTGAGTAGAAAACTGACTGGTTTATAAATTGCAGTAATATGAAAAGAAGTTTACAGTCACATTGTCAGAATTTTAGGGTCACAAGTGTGAAAACCTCCCCCCCCATGAAATTATTATGTTATAAAGGTCAATTCACATGCCAAAAGATCAATTTAATAATTCTTTGTGAACGTATCTCACACATCAAGCTTCCAACTACCACCCTCTTTGTTCAGTAGACAAAGACAAAAAAGGCACAGACATATATCAGGTGCAGTCCTGGCCTGAAAAATCAAGTCATTCTGCAAATTATGTTCTCTTGGTCCAGAAACCTGATCGCTGCATAGATAGCTATACCTGACTTCTGTGAGAAAATCAATTCTTACTACCCTTTAATCCCGCTCACGCTGCAAAGCCAAGGCAGTGATTTGAAAGGGAGTTCAGATGTGTATCATCTGTGCAACAGTTTTCTCATTTCCATCTGTCCATGCCAGCCATGGGTGGCAACAACATTATACAGGGGTTAATTATGGCCTTGTTTGGCCTTCGAAATACCTGACTAGTAGTAGCAATTAAAAGGAATGGCAAACATTCAGGGAAAACTGCAGAGCTGATTGGGAAAAGGACGTTTTCTACTGGGTAAGCGAGCACTTAAAACTGGAAGTGAACAGAGACAGTGGACTGGGATCCTGCAACACCATTTTTACAGAGGTGGGAGCAGAGTTCTGCTTTATGTGAATTGCTCAGGGTAAAAGAGGAAACATCTGGTAGCCCAATCTCCAGGCGTCCGTTCTGGTAACTTTTGGGTTATCTTCCCTGAATTGCACTTCTGTACTTGAAGGGGAAACTGGATCTTTAGAGGGTGTCTTGACTTGGTTCTCACAGTAAGGGCTGTGCAAATTTCTAAACGTCTTACCAAAGACTTTCAGCTGCAGCTTCCCTCCAAATCCAAGCAATAATTTGTGGTTATTTGTTTCTCTTGCTTTAAGCTCAAGACATGACTTATGCTTAAAGGAGATCCTCAGGAGTGCTTAAGTGAAAATGTGTGTTAGTGAATTTGGATAGGAATTTGAACTGTTCTGAGGAACTTGCCGAGATGCTTCGCAAAATCCATGCATACAATTCAGACTGAAATCTCTTTCTCAGAAACGGTGAATCACACCTCTGAAAACTTGACACTAGGCCAAAGTAGATGGAAGCTTTTTAGCTAGCTTACAGTTGCATAATGCGTAATAGTCTTTTGACTTACTGTCTTGGAACTTGTAACCATGTGTCTTGTTTTAGCGCAGAGTTGATATTTGATGATTAGTAAATCCAGGAGATATCAACACAGTTTGAAAATGAAGTTCACAGTGCATTTACTGCTTGACTGCCAAAAAAAATTCAAATGCATGGTTCTCTCAGATGAAAAGAAAATGGCTAGGGTTACTGGTTGGCTCTGTGCAGCATGTGGAGTACTGTAGTTTTACTGTGTGATAATCATTGCTTCAGAACCTGTTTTCAATTACCAGCAAGTCCCAAGTCTGCTGCTGACTCTGTCCCAGACATATAGTGTGTAGCATGAATCAGAGCATTGCGTAACACAGAATGGAAGCTAAACCAAGCTCTCTGAAAAGACAGGTAATTTCCCAAATACTATTAGACTTCTAACCTGTGAGAAAACCCTCTTATTCTGAGAAATTAAGTGTTGAGATTGCCTCCAACTTGAAGTCATTAGTCTCTGTTTTATTAATTCGGCCTATGTGATGCCTATCTCTATCATTTGTTTTTCTTAATTTGTGTGCATTAAAGCATTGCCCAGAGGCTTGAGACATGTAGAGAGTGCTTTCAGAAGGACAGAACATCAATGCCTACCAGTGAATGAAATACTTCACAGGAGCAAGAGTTCATTCCTTGCCTTAAATGGGCAACCGAAGTCTTCAAAGGATATGTGTATGGAAGCCAATCTCCAAACAGTATACATGAAAGAGGTGCTGGTTAAGGAAAAAGGAAGGTAATAATGACTGTGAGGAGAAAGAACCAGAGAAGTGGCTGGGAAAGGCGTTTAAAAATGTGGAGGGAAGCTATTTAGTGATTAACAGCAGAGGCATAGATATATTTTTATTTTTTCCTAAATAACTGATGTGCAGATTGGGGGTGTGAGGCACAATTCAGTTGTAATAGCTTCACACATTCTAACACATCAACTATGCTACTCTACTGTGGGCAACTTTCTGTCCAGTTGCTCTAATCCTGTTGTGACTGCAAGCTAAACCACATTATCTTCCAGTTGAGGTGGATGAAGAGTTTACATGTGACTTGTTACCACAGGTCAGCTGCTGTTACCTGTTCCATCACTGTAACTTAACCAAGCCCCAGGGGACAAATAGAGACAGAACTCATTGGGATGGATGAGCAAAACTATTCAGGGAATGAAAACTAGTTTTGCATATTCTTGCTTTCCTACATACCTAATGCTGCTGTTGATTCTGATATTACAAACTCTATTACAAATCTGAACCCTTCCTAGGCCAACAGATCGTATTCTGTGCAGTATTACAAGTGCTTTCTGTTCGTGAAACCTCCACGTTTCTATTTTCCATTAGTTCTTCCTCTGTATGAACTGTGTGGGGCTCGGGAGGAGGGGGGCATTCTGGCTGGGACTGTTTCATTCATCATGCCAGCATGTATGCTGGCAACGACCAACCGGTATATCTAACAATGATATGGCTGGTATTCCTAACCTAAGTATTTCTACCTTCTCTTCTGGATAACTTTGGATTTAAGGAGTGCTTAAGCTTTGACAAATTTTGGCAACAGCTATAAATTGACTTCATTTAATACTCAGTATTTCCCTAAGGCATTTACTTTCAAAGGCTCTTAGGCTCCTTTCTGTACTTTTGGTAGATTTCCAGCTTTTATGTCCTTGCAATAAAATGGAAATAACACAGTTGGGTCTATATAAATGGCCATATAATAATAATATATCAACGGAAACTTTGCTAGGAGAGGACCCTGCAAAATGTAGTTGTAACAGTGCTCTCAGGCAGAAAGTGGCAGACAGAACAAACAAGTAGAGCAAGACCAAGAATATTCTTCATTTCATATTGTGAATGTTGGCAACTGGACCCAGTCTACCTCTACACAAATGAACTGAAGCAGCTGAAAAATTATATACACGCAGCCCACATACTAAGCTAAAATCTGATGTCTAGTGTGCTGCACAGCATCCCAAAGTAGGTCAGAGAGCATGTAGGGTGATTTATAGGGCAGGGGGGACAGAGGGATGCAATAACACTAAAATATTTAATGTTTCCAGGAAGAATCCAAGGCTGGCTGTGGCAGGTAGTAAGTTGATTACTAGGCATCACAGACTGGCAGATGGCAATCCAAATGTCTTTAAGCTAGTAGGTTTGCCTTTACAATTGTAAGGAGAGTTCAGGTAAAACAAAAGAAGATTCAGCACTCTCCCTTTTTGGGGATTAAAGTTAGTTATTTCTGAAATAATAGGGTATTGGACAAGTACGAACACACTATAATTGATTCAGATATTTCCAACTAACTCTTTGTCAGGAACTTCTAAAACAACAGTATAACCATAAAATTACCTTTAGGAAACATTAGTATTCTTTAACCATAAATAAAATGCATTATCTTTTCTTTAACCCAAGTGTGAGAAAAAGTAACTCGTAAGAGACATTTTTCTAGCACCTGAAAAAAAAAATCCGACAGCTGGTTTCCATTTACAAAAGAAAAGTGGTGACCAAAAATCTGTTTGCTTAAAACCAAAATTAATATAGTCTACTTAATCTATACCCAAGTATAGTTAATACCAGTGAGAATTTTTCAGCCTTGGAATGATAAAATGTTTTTATAAACATGCAGTAAATGACCTGACTAAACAGATTTTTTTTTTCCCAGTCTAAACTGGAATTTATAATCACTGTAAGACTTATTAACTGAATAAGATTACTATTTCTATGCACCGGTCTATATTTACCTTGTTTAAGATGAATCATTGCCACTGAAGCTTAGGGCAAAAATTGTTGTATGTATGCAAGAGTTTACTTTCAAATGGTATCTTCCTATCTCACACAACTCCTTCTCACAGCTCCACTTGCTGTTATTATTTTCTCCAAAGAAAGAAAGCAGACTCCAGTAGTTCCTGTGTAAGTTCATATGAAGAACCAGTAGCAACTGTTCAGTATTGTCCCCGGTCACAGTTAGTTTAAAAGTAATTTCCATTTAAACTGAAAGGGTATTGTTTTTCTCAGATTAATTTTGGGATAATTAACATGCTGGCAAAATTACAGAAAAGATATCTTCAAAAAGTTTTTCTTACCATCAGTGTGACATGTTCCTTCTGGCAATGGTGGTGGTAAGAAATCCTTGGTTTCTTACATTTCCTCTCCAAGAATCAGATTTTAGCTGAGGATGCATTTGCAAAATGGGTCTGCAGTGTCGTGGGTTGATTCACATCCTCCTGGCACTGCAGGACATGGCGCAGGATGAGACAGTACTCCCTTGTCCTGCTGTTTTTGCTGGGATGCAGGTATATGTTTTGGGGCAGAAAAAAATGACACACTGCTCCCAGTCCTAGCATGTGTCCCAGCATTGATGTGAAACGAGCCTGAGAAAGTTACGGGACTTGGGAGAGGCAGCTGCATTTCAGGCTCAGGAAGGCTGTAAAAGTGAAGACATAGCCATTTAAGTCTGGGGCAGGACAGAGAAGCATATTACTTCCAAGCAAAACCAATTCAGTCCTGTATCAGCCTGGTTTGTGGCAATGGGAAGCTTAAAATGAGGAGATGCTTTGGGGCACATTCAGAATCTGTTACTTTCAAATAAGAAATGTGGATGGAGGTGATGGACTTGAAATATCATGCCTCACCTACAAACATTTAGACTACAGCTGTCTGGGGAAGAGGAACTGAAAAAATACTTTTCTTCTTGGTTTTTATCAGTTCATATTTTGAAGACTGTTCTCAGGGACTAAACTTAGAAATGCACACTTAAAAATTGCAGCATCTGATTTCCCAGGAAGGTAAATCTGGTTCTGGTAATGAGATATCATAATACCATATCTTCGGCTGCATCAAAAGAAGCGTGACCAGCAGGTCAAGGGAGGTGATTCTGCGCCTCTACTCAGCTCTCGAGAGACCCCACTTGGAGTACTGCGTCCAGCTCTGGAGTCCTCAGCACAGGAAAGACAAGGACCTGTTGGAGCAGGTCCAGAGGAGGGCCACAAAGGGTGATCAGAGGGCTGGAACATCTCTCCTATGAAGAATGGATGAGAGAGTTGAGGTTGTTCAATCTGGAGAAGAGAAGGCGCTGGGAACACCTTATTGCAGTCTTTCAGTACTTCAAGGGGGCTTATAAGAAAGATGGGGACAGACTTTTTAGTAGGGCCTGTAGCAACAGGACAATGGTAAATGGTTTTAAACTAAAAGAAGGTAGATTCAGACTATATACAAGGAAGAAATTTTTTACAAGGAGGGTGGTGAAACACTGGAACAAGTTGCCCAGAGAGGTGGTAGACGCCCCATCCCTGGAAACATTGAAGGTCAGGTTGGACAGGGCTCTGAGCAACCTGATATAGTTGAAGATGCCCCTGCTTATTGCAGGGGGCTTGGACTAGATGATCTTTGGAGGTCCCTTCCAACCCAAACTATTCCATGATTTTATGATATATTTTTTCCAAACCCAGAAGTGATGAAGACTTTAAGTTTAAATCTTGCAGTAGGACAGGCTTTTTGCCTGATTGGCAAAACAGTCATCGCTGAATGTAAGAAGGAGCAGAGATTGTTAATTCCATGATAGGTCAACTCATAACCTGTGCCTTGTGTTTCCAGCCACCCCACAACTTGTGCTTCTGTGATAATGCCAGGAAGCAAAGGAAACTTTCTCTTGGACAGTTTTTATTAGTGCTAGCTAGAAAGAGGTTTCCATTTGTATTTTTATTTTTCTCTCTAGTATGATTTCCATTGGGATCTGGACAGGCTAGAACGATGGGCCCAGGCCAGTGATATGAGGTTCGACAAGGTGAAGTGCCAGGTCCTGCACATGAGTCACAACAACCCCATGCAGCGCTACAGGCTTGGGGGAAGAGTGGCTGGAAAGCTGCCTGGCAGAAAAGGACCTGGGAGTGTTGGTCAACAGCCGGCTGAATATGAGCCAGCAGTGTGCCCAGGTGGCCAAGAAGGCCAGTAACATCCTGGCTTGTATCAGAAATAGTGTGGTCAGCAGGGCTAGGGAAGTGATTGTCCCCATGTACTCAGCACTGGTGAGGCCCCACCTCAAATACTGTGTTCGGTTTTGGGCCCCTCACTACAAGAAAGACATTGAGGTGCTGGAGCGTGTCCCGAGAAGGGCAACAAAGCCGGTGAAGGGTCTAGAGCACAAGTCTTCTGAGGAGCAGCTGAGGGAAGTGGGGTTGTTTAACCTGGAGAAAAGGAGGCTGAGGGGAGACCTTATTGCTCTCTACAACTACCTGAAAGGAGGATATAGCGAGGTGGGTGTCGATCTCTTCTCCCAAGGAACAAGTGATAGGATGAGAGGAAATAGCCTCAAGTTCTGCTAGGGGAGGTTTAGATTGGATATTAGGAAAAATTTCTTCACTGAAAGGGTTGACAGGCATTAGAAAAGGCTGTCCAGGGAAGTGGAGTCACTATCCCTGGAGGTATTTAAAAGACGGGTAGTTGTGACACTTAGGGACATAGTTTAGTGGTGGACTTCATAGTGTTAGGTTAACAGTTGGACTCCATGAACTTAAAGGCCTTTTCCAACCTGAAAAATTCTATTATTCTGTGATTTCTTATGTCAAATTACAGAAAATTATGGTCTTAATCTCTGAATCCTCCTGTGTTCTTTTTGGTGAAAAGGCAACTGGCCTTTTGGTCCTTCCCTGAAGCACAATGTAACTGGGATCTTACAGAAAGCTGTTTGAAGCATGACTTGTGCCTGAGTCTTCAGGCTAAAAAAGGTCTGACCAAGACTTGGATTCTTATCTAATCTGAATAATCCCTGTTTTTGGAAGTTCATGTTTGAGGTTCATCTGTAGCCAAAATTAATGATAGCCTATCCTGCTCTTCCCCCTTTGGAAACCCCTGTTGCAACTGACCTTGAGCATCTTCGCTATGCTAAATATGCAGCATATCAGTTATTCCTTCTGTGCAGTGAAGCATTCATTGTGGAAGGACAAAACAAAAATGAAATTAAAATATATTCCTACAAATACATCATCATAATGATTTGCTATCAAGGTCAAAAGCCAACTGATTTAATCATTTCCAGATGCAGTGAATTGAGGACTTTTACATCAGTATTTATGTAAGCAGAGCCTACAGACTTTGATTGTCAATTACTTTTAAAAAGCCAGATTCTGAGATACCACACTTAAAAGGAAAATCTGAAGAAAAAAATATTCAGTGGGTATTTGCATTCTTTTGGTCCTTTAAATGGCAAGCCAAGANGTGCTCCAATCCCCCAGTCATCTTTGTTGCCCTACGCTGGACTCTCTCTGTCCGGCTTGAGCTGGGGAGTCCAGAACTGGACACAGTATTCCAGTTGTGGCCTCACCAGTGCTGAGTAGAGGGAGAGAAGGACCTCCCTCGACCTACTGGCCACACTCTTCCCTATGCAGCCCAGGATTCCATTGGCCTTCCTGGCAACAAGGGTCTATTTCTCTCAGAACTTGAAGTCAGGGATGTTACTGTGGTTGCATTTTTAAGCTTTTCCTTTTCTGTTACATTCACCCTTTACATGACTGGGTGGGGTTTGGGTTTGTTTTTTGTAGAATGCACTAAAACTGCAAGGGTCTTGTTCATAAAAACATATGTTTTATCCAGCATATTATGCAGCAACATCTGACAAATGCTGTTGTGTTTACAAGTGTGGAACATGTTTCAATATGACCAAATATGGTTTGCAGTTCATTTAATCACACTTCCTTTATGCAGAAGTGAGAACCTCTTGGTTATTCAAAGAACATATAATTCTAGTAGAAATTGGACAAAAAGAGGCACTGAAGTTCAAGACAGGCATATTTGATAAAGAGATACCACCCCTTTCTTTTTTTTTCTCTACAAACAGAAGAGCATAAACTTGAAAACCTAGACTGGGAATAAACTGCACATAAGCAAATAACAAGATTCATGAATTAATTTACTTAGCAACTGAAATAAGATCCACTAGGTTTGTCTTACTCTTGCTTTAGCCTATACTAGATGCTTTGGAAGAAAGTGGAAGTTCAAATAATGCATCTCCAATTCTGTAAATACGCTATATATTGAGGAGGAACTTTACTGTTTCAAGCAATCCCTACAAGCGGTTGTGTGTCATGTTAAACTGGTGTAGCTAAACTAATTCAATCCTGTGAACATTTATATTCTTTCACATGATGCAAGTAAGGGGTAATTGTACTGAAATAATCTTGTGCTGGTACAATTTCAATCAAGGTGGCATTGAGAATAATTAATTCCAGGATGAAAAAGATGTGAAAGCTGTTGGAACATTTAATAGAAAACGTGACTGATACTGCTCCCACCCTGCCAATGCCTGGGAATAAGGCCTTATAGTAACCGTTGTAAGAGCTTAGGGTTTTTTCAGACTTGCTTACATGATATCCAAAACTTTTGTATTTGCTTCAGACCCACCTCTGATTTAAGCACATGAAAGAATGATGGCCACATTGGTGAGATACACAGAATCCACAAGATGAGGAAGAAGACTTCACTCCTGTGGACCTCCAGGAGCATACTAAGTTCTGCCCAGAGACAGGAAGTGCAGTCATGTGCAATATTTGGCAATAATATGCTGATGATAGTAAACTGATTTCTTTAAATCACTAAAAATGTATTTGACTTATGAGCTACATCTTGGGTAAATTCTCTTGTATCTTAAAAAACATTTTTTTCTTATTGAGCTTGACTAATGTCACATGTTAGCTCCATTCACAGACAGCTGAAGACTCATTGCCAGGGCATTGTCTCTTCTTCATTAAAAATTTCTTGTGCGAAAATTTCATGTCTCTAAATCATTCTCTTACAATGTTTAAATTTTGTATAAAAAAGTCTGGGCAAGGACTATGTCATCTCTCTTTTTCGTTAAAAATTTAGCAATCTCTAGACGCTAAGTCATACTGGTGTAGTCTAATTTGTTCTGCTGTAGGCACATTTGAAATGTTCAAAAACTGGAGAGGGCAAAGAGGACACAAAAATGAATTAAAGACAAAGGGAGAAAATGTGCTGTGGTGAGGGCATTAAAGAGCTCTAGTTTATTGAAAAGAACACAGATGTCATTGAATTACAATGTTAAATGTCTTTATGGGGAGAAGAGTGCTGGATAGTAAAAGCGCTTTTTAATCTAGTAGAGAAGCATGACAAGAAATTATGTCCTCCTAGTTAAAAATGAACTGCAAAGGTTTGAGTGAGAATGACCAACTGGGGGGAAAAAATACTCAGCAGTTACAAAGACGTTGATTCTCTATCTTTTACTTTCTTCATATTTAAGATGAAATACATTTCTAGAACAAATCCTGTACTCAAACAAAAACTTTTGGACTGAATGTAGGCACACTTAAGTTACTTTTCTTGCTTTTGCAGGAAAGTGTAAAAGACTGATTTCTCCTAGATCATTAATGTTTGCTGGGTTTTTTTAATTCATGAAATAAAGTTAACAACCATGGGATGCCTTATCTGCTTAATGGGTTTCAAGGTATCCCTAATACACTTTATCGATATCTTGGACCACCTCATAATAATCTTGAGTAGTTTTAGAGGTTCTCCAAACTGCTTAAGTAATCTCCATTGTTTCTCTATGTTGGTTGCAGGTCCTATTTTTTAGAGTTAGGATATAGCAGCCACTAGCTTTTTCTGTCCCGTATTTCTTGCAGAAAGGGGTGTTTAGGTGAAAAAAATAAACCTCAGCCTGTTGTTCCTCTTTCACCTCAAATCCTAAAATAATAGGTGTTTTGGTTTTGTTTATCCTAACCTTTGCCTAAAGACTGCCCAGTCTCCAGTGCCATTCTTCCAGTCTGCCCAAAAGGCAAGTGTAGATTAGGTGCACAGCTGGCCTGAACTGGTGTTGAAATCGAGCTTTTTGGCTGTTTAGCAAATTCCTTTCCTCCCTGGAGCTGCTTTTTCTTACCCTGCACTGATTTCAGTATGGTGCCATCACCAGAAAAATCTGAGTGTATCTGTGCTTTTTTTCAGCGCCTTTCTTAGAGAGAGGGCCCAAAGGAACACAGTGGCTCATGTGAATAATAGTTGTGATATGCACTGTCCTCACAGTACATAAGCCAGTATATTGGCACCAAAATTATATTATGACCCTGAAACCAGTGAATTGTTCAGATAAATGGAGAGTTGGACTTGAGTGTATCATGCAGAGGAGAGTGGTCATAGGCTTTTATGTGTCTGTCTCCATAATCAGTCCAAGACTCGGCAGAGACCTTGTTCTAAATAAGGACCTGCTTCCAGCTATCCACTCCTGCTGTAACTGGCTACAGAATTCCTGTAAGGAATATATGCAGTGTGAGGTATATTTGAGAATAGGGTTGGACTGAGAAACAAGTGTCATTATGGCTCGACAAAACACAGGTGTAAAAAATGCTGCCTGGTTTTTAGATGTTTTGATGGCTTGTGTCACACCAGAAGCCCAGGTTTTCTTCTTTTGGCCAAATTACTCTTCCTTTCAAGTACAAGGGGTATTGACAAGGCTATGTTTCAGTAAATAGTCTATATGTCTGTACTTACATTTTGGGAAAGTTTAGAGAACTGTAATTAATTCTTTTTCACATTCACTTTCTTAACCCTGAAGAGTCAATAGATAAAATCATTTTATAGCATGTTTTTCCTGTGAGGCTACTACTTGTTATATAGTGTATACTGTAAGAAGCTGTACCATTTTTAATTTAAAATTTGCAAAACTTGCAGTTACTGTAACAGTATATTTTTTGCTATAAGGCCGAAATACATATTTCTTAAATTTATTTTTCTCA
>VYXH01007183.1:23732-54142 GCA_013397275.1 Burhinus bistriatus | reverse complement strand
TTTAGCAGGGCCTGTTGCGATTGGCCAAAGGGTAATGACTTTAAAGTAAAAGAGAGTAGATTCAGACTAAATATAAAGAAGAAATTTTTTACAGTGAGGGTGGGGAAACACTGGAATAGGTAGCCCAGAGAGGTGGTAGATGCCTCATGCCTGAAAACATTCAAGGTCATGTTGGACAGGGCTCTGAGCAGCCTGATCTGGTGGAAGATGTCCCTGCTTATTGCAGGGGAGGTTGGACTAGATGACCTTAAAGGTCCCTTCCAACCCAAACTATTCTGTGATTCCATGATTCCGTGATTCTGTGATTCTATGATTCTATGATATATTGTCTTCCCTTCTTTATGTTATGTTTCCTAAATTCCAAAGAGAAAAATATCTTAACGAATGACATACTAGCTGAATCTAGATCTAGAATGTCAGATCATGATTAATAAATCTATTTATGAAAAACAACTATAAAGAACCACTTCCATTCCTTAACTCCTAACACCATTCATATGTGATTATTTCTTATTTCTTGTAGACTTACAATTTTGAATTTCTATGAAGGATCTTTCTAGATTAATTACAGGAACTCAACTTCACCTAAGGCCACAAGTGAAAAAAATCCTCCAGAGGGCAAGAGGTATCGTAACAAGTGACCTTAATTAGGTGCTCTCAGACCTTAGCCACTTACAACCTCCTTTGCTAGCAAAAATATGAAATACAAAGTATTTTTAAATTAAAAAAGGAAAAAGCCTTAAAGAGTTACAAAATTGTGAATTAGCAGTCTCAGTGGAAATATCTCTAAATAGATCCTAGTGATGACAGATGTTGTATATTATGATTTTGAAGCCAATGAGCAATACTATACTTGGAACTTAATACTGAATAGTAATGACGTAAGGGGGTCACATCATTCTTCTGACATCGCTACTGTGATTCTGAAAATAGAACAAACAAAAAGTAGTACATTGTAAAGCCAAGAGGGTTTGTTTTCTTATTACATGTTAAGCTGATAAAACATGAAAAATTTAATAAAATATGAGAAACTCTTTTGTATACAGAATTTTATAAAAAGTATCTTCCATTTTTAGTTATAATTCCAAAGTGATCTCATAAATTGTTTAGTAAGAAATTAAACCAGAAGATGATCTCCAGCAATTTACTTAATGCACACAATCTCTTCGTAAGCATTCAGATCACTATACCACATCACAGGTAGTCTAGAGTAAAATCCCTGAAATGAGGAAAGTGAGGATTTCATATCTTCAGCAGGAATTTTCATTGTACAAAACCTCTCCTCTTGGTCCAGATTACTTGCTAAAGTATGGATAGACAAAGAGAGCTCAAGACATCTAGCAGAGATGTAGGCAACGTTACTGTAAGGAGTCTCTGTAGCTATCTCTGAGATATCTTTACAGAGACATCCACTAGCTAAAAACAGAAGAAATGAGTCTTTATCTTGCTGTTAGCGTCTTTGCTAATAGCATTTATTAGAGATGGTGAAATAAGATTAAAGATTAAAAGTTAAATTAGGATAAAATATTGGTTATTTAGTTAAGTTCCCATGTATTTCCCCAAAATGTCGTCTTCACATATTTTTAGTGTTTCTGAAAATCTCTTTCTTTATTTTTCATTCTGAGCAGATATTATTATGAAACCATTCTTAGGACCAGTTATTGATCTGTATTTCTGTGAGCATTTGTGGTTTTTTTTCTATATTCTCACCATAAACAGTCACAAAATATGAGAGGAGAGTCTGAGTCTTTAACATTGTTTGAACTTGTCTGCAGACTTTATTTCTATAAGTGAATGTAACTTCATAAAGAGAACAGACATCTTTATTGGGTGAAGTGGAACAAAAAGGGACAAGATTGCAGGCTCACAAGTCTTTCTTAAGGTGAGAAATAGCAGTGACCAACTTCAGATTAAGTACAAGTTGATGTACAAGAATGATTCTCAGGTATTTTATGTTCATAATTTTTTTTAAATGAAGGAAAAGCCTTGTCTGTGAAACAGAAAGGTCTGTTTCACAGGTCTAAGTGGTAAGTGATTAGCTTTTGTGAATTAAAAAAAGAAGCAAGTTTTTTGCAATCTGAAGTGTTCTGTATTTTTCAGCTCTGAAAAGAGCATGCAATAGGCATACTCAGTGTATTAGGCATTCCCTGGGCAATGAAGTGTGGAAAAAAGAAACAGAGAGAATTCTGCTCTCCTCGTACCAACATTATTATGTGACTAACTGGATTACATGTGTGCAAGGGAGAAAGGGGCAAGGCTGCTAGTGGGAACTGGGAGAAAACTTTGATGCATACTGTATACATCAACCTTCAATAAAATTCTGTGATTGCATGGAGTGTGTAATGTAGGTAATTCTCAAATACTCATTTTGGTAGATTTGGGATTTCCTGCATTCTTCAGTAACAGAATTTGCTCTTCCCATTGATGTCAACTTTAAGTGTAACTCTCTAGACTAATGCTACAGTGTGCATTTTCCAAATGGCAACCGATTGCCAGTGGCAAAGTAGCAAATGATTGCATAATACAATTTCAAAACAAAGATGTCAAAGTCAACTGCTCATCTCCAGAAAATGTGGCAATATTTATGTCACTTGTAACACTGAAGAAATTTTTTTTTTCAAATAAAAATTTATTATTGAAAATGAGAGACACTGCAGCTACTTTCAGTCATCTAAGCCACTCTTAAATGACTTTCTAGCTCTTATCCTTCTGTTTTCAAAGGTCAGAACATGCCTTATCTTTGTTATTCCAGTAGTGTTATGCAGTGTCATATTATTTAAGTAGCGTTATGTTTGTTCACTCTGCTATATTGGACAGGTGTTTTTATGCTACACGTTACATTGTGATTCTTTTCACAAAAGAGGCAAATCTGGGACACTGTAGGTGTAAATACTATGAACGGCTGCATGCCAGGGCACTTGTGTTGATATATACTCCATCAATTGAATGGGTGTAACAACAAAATAAGTAGATAACATCTCTGTCTTGGTATGATTAAAAGATTGGGATTTCAAAGATTCATCTATGATAATGTTATCCTTTTATTGGTTGTAATGGAGTTGCAGTATGACGAGTATAGGTTCTACTGAACATTTAATTTTCATGCTGTTTTGAACTTAAGTGGTTTTTTAATTGCCTTCTTTCCAAGATGTTTCAGATGTCAGTGCTAATACAGGGGAATCTGAAAAACTTACTTTTATGTTCAATCAGACAAATTCCTGAAAGAGTTTTTTACCATGGAGTTAGCAGAGATCTTGTGCACAGAAATGTGAACATTTGTTTTAAAATAGGGTCTTATCTAATTCATTTCCTAGTATGTATAATATTTTAAAAAAATATAAAAATAAATATATTTAAGGCCTAACTTTTATGTGTCACTTTTTACTACCAGTAAAGCTGGTGGCTTTTCAGGCTAAAAAATAATGGCTGGGATAAACATTGGCATGAAACTTTTATATTACGTGTTTGAATGTTTCATTTGATTTTGAAGAGAACATTTACATAGACTGTTAGTCTCAATACCCACAGAAACTCTACAGTTCTTTAAAATGTTTAAGGGTTGTAGCCAGGGAGGGACAGAGTATTTGAGGTGCGTAATTTTTTTAAAAACAAAGAAACCAGTTCTGTAATTAGTTCTTCACATATTGAAGATAAAAGCTCTGTGCCACTCTTTGATCATTGACACACTGTCTGCGTTCAGTCTTGTAGACATATCTATTCTCCTTATTTCATATTTTGTTTTCATGCCTTTTTAAAGTCTTTCAATTATGGTTGGACTTTGTCACCCTCCAAGCTGAAGAACATTTTTCCTCATGAGTAATCCCATTTCATTCAAATGAAATATAGTGGAACTGTAGATGATATAATGGTATTGGAGACCAATTGTTTCTATAATTTTTCTGTACTAAACTGCATAAACTAACAGAAAAGAAGTGAAAAAAATATGAATGACTATGTGGAAAGACTTACTGAGCCCTTCCCTAAGGGCTCAGCAAACTGAACCCTTCCATAAATTACCTTCTGCTGCTATTACTTTCCGACTCTTGTCATTGCTACTCACTACTGCAGTACTTCAATACTGCGATTTTCAGACTAATGTCCTTAAAAGCCCAAGTTTTCTATGGTATTCTGTTTCCACTGGGGTCCAAATGAAAATAAAAAATTGTTTTCATTTGTAGCCTTGGCAGATTTGAATGAAGCTCTTGAACATAAAATTTTCTGATTTTCTTTGTGATTTATGAGCTATGGTCTATGATTCATGCTTCATGATTTTATTTTGCAATCACTCATAAGTAAAATCACTTTACTTGACAAATTAAGCTATTTTATAACATTTTAAATTTATTTAAAGCTATTACCTTCAACAGCAGAGAACATACAGGAGATGCACTTTTTGTTGTTTTCAATAGCAAAAATTATTGGGTTTTGAGAGGTACATGGGAATTTCCCTTCTGATTTTCTTGTCATCATGAAACTTGAACAAAATTCTGGTTTATATTATGTGCTGATTTCTCCAGTGATTTTCTCTTAATTATGTATGAAGTTATTAGGATCAAATTCTCCCTTCCCTGTCCACCTGTGACAATAGTTTCTCACCCTGCAAGTTGTAACCAGAAAAAAATTAACTTAATTGAAAATATTTACAGTTATTTGTTACACAGCATAAGTGTCACGACCAGGCTCACAAAAAGCATTTGCAATGTAACCAATCAAAATCTGTTTAACCTTTCAAAGAACACCTGCAAAACAGGACCTTAATTTTTATGTTTATAAATAATTTTGATAAAGAACTCTTTCTGACCAGACTTGGGGAGAAGTACTTTTTGCAACAGGGAAAAGTAAAAAACCAGTAGAGGCAGGAAGAGAAGGTATTTTTCCAAATCCATTGACCTTTCAACTAGATTGCAAAACATAAAGACAACAAGTACAATAAAAAAAAAAATCTCTCCAATAATAAGTACAAACCTCTCCTCATTTCCCATTTACAGACATAAATGCATTTTAGTTCATATATGTCTGTTTTCCTTCCAGTCCTCGAAGTTTTATAATTAACAATTGCAAGTGTCCTTCCAAAAAGGAGAGGAGATTGTAAACTTAACACTGCCATCCAGAATACTTATTTTCATTTCCCATAAGTCATTACTAAAACCAGTGCTGTTATTGACCCTGTTTGATTTATTCATCTGCAGTTTCAAGCATCCTTTAACTAGGAACCTGAAGAGTACTTTTTATCAGTTCTCATGCTCCAAAGATCCAGAGCTATGATGTACAACTGATATATTAGCCAAAACTCTCCTTAATGTTTTCTTGCATTGTAACCACTGTTGTTTCAAAGCAGACTTCTAGATAAAATGCTATCTGTAACATAATGAAGAATTCAAAAGGTTGTTAATTTTCATGTCCAGCTTGGAATTCTCAATACCACTGTATTCATGTTACCCCAATGAGCATACTTTATATTGTCCAGTATTAGGTTTGATTAGAATTGCCTTAATCATTAGTGAGATGAAAGGCTAAAAATAACTTCCTCTATATTGATTACGCTTTTCCCTTCTGATATCAATTTCTTTCAAACAGGTAAGACAAATCTTATCTAACTTACATATGTTTAAGGCAGAGTACTCAACTATTTTAGCAATCATTCTAGTCCATTCAACGATGGGCTGTTGGGTGTTTCATTTCTTCACTGTATTTCAGATATCTACTCTGAAATCATATGGGAGAGATACCTATTTTTCTCAATAATGGGGGAGGAAGGGTAGGTTAGCTAGTTTATACATAGATATCTATGTCATTACTGAAGCTTCACCTAGAGTCATTAGTGTGATGTTCAGGTTTCTTCAGAACATCCTGGGAACCGTCCTGTTATAGATGGGGAGCACAGAAACTAGTAGACTTTTCTAAAAACTATGTCTAATGTAGGACTCCAGGTAAAGCAATTTACTTTGTGCTTGGTGGCTTGCCAGGTTCCCCGAGACTCTTGGGTGAGTGTGTTGAGCAATAGGACTTATTACCCAACCTATGTTTTCCCTGTTTCTCATACATGGCTGCAGCTCCTGATTCCAAAGAAGGTAAGTTACCCATCCTCTGACAGTGGGTCTCTAGAAAGAATCCAGTGTTTTACGTTCACAGATCTGTCCTCTTGACTACAGGCTGTTAGGTGTTTATTTTTGCATAGTTCTTTGTTTTCCGTAGGAATTATTTAATTTCATAAACAAAACTTTATTTTCCAGAATAGCTCCAGAATACCACACAAAAATTATTGCTCTGCACCATGGGGGAGGTAACTTTTCTAAGCTGTCTCTAAGTAGGTCACACAAGCCACTAATGAATCCAATGTACCGTTCTTCAGTTTCACTTAACACAAACTCATGGCACTTCTAATCTCTACTCCTAAATCTGCATTTACAAAAAATACTGAGTTAATGGAAAGAAAGAATTATTATGTTCCTGGCTGAAGTTAATGGTATCAATTAACATTTTGCCAGTAGGAGTAGAGGATGGCTCTAAATTTGTTAAACTGTATGTGAACTACCCTGCTACTTGAAAAACAGAACAACAAAAAACTCTAGTATTCCAGTGAAGCATGGTGCCAGTTCTCAAGTGGTTTAACTTTAATTGTGCATCCTCAGTAAATGTTGCTGTGTTGTGAGACTTTACAGATTGTTTTTAAATGCCTTGTGAAATGAAAAATAATCAGTCTTTGGGAAACTGGATATTGCGCAGTTTCTGCTGTGACTGTTGTACTCAGATATGGGGATGCCAAAGCAGCTCTATAAGAGGTCCAGATATGAAAGGAGCTTTTCAATTTTTACACTGAGTGTTGGTAATAAACTCTTGAGTTCTGTCACAAGACACACCTCAAATGGAGAAATAACCCTTAGAAGAGAAAAAAACAATTGCTATTTAAAACTTCGATTTTATCATGGTCACCAATAAAACATACAGCAACTTACTATTTTTGGAAAGTGGACAAAAATAGAAGGTACCTTGTAAACACCAATTATTTGCAGTATCCATAAGAAGGAATTATGATGTTTGGGTTGAATAATCTCTGTAAATCTGTAGCATGGGTATTTTCCCTACAGATCTGAGACAACTTCAGTGACCAGAGTACTTCTGGGGAAAAAGTGAAGATACTTTTGAGGGATCCACCTTATTTATCTTTACGTTCTGAAAATGTAAATATCTACATCTGAGCCAGTCACATTTTTCTTGTATAAAATGAAAGATCTGTTCTGCCCTAGAATTTTTCAATTAGATTAATTTCTGACCCATTTCTGTGGTCAGGAAGGAATACAGTAGCAGATATATATGAAATTCTGGTAAATGGATTTACCTTAGAGAGTATTTTGTTATTTATGTCAGCATCTGTGAAGACAGAGGTTTACTTTTGTATTGCACATCCATTTTTGTAATGACAGCAGCCTGCAGAATTTTAAATCTACACAAATACAGTGAATTTAGGGTGTGGAGAATTTAAAATACAGGGAAAATAAGATTTTAAGGAGCTTAAAGTATAAAATATATAACAATCAATCAATTTGAATTTATTACTCCTTTTAGTATATTTTATATTTATTTATTACTCATTTTAGAGTATTTAGTATTTATTGCTTTGTTCCGTATAAACATGTCAAACACTCCAGTAATGTAGAGTCTCACATTATTAACTTATTTTGTTTATCAAGTCACTGGAATCCTTCAAAATTCTTAAACTCAAACTCACATTTTCCTTCTTTTACTGATAGTTACAATCTAAATATCCGAATTATTCGGTATGACATTTGAAGACACAAATAATTTATCTATTAAAGGTTATAGGACTTTCAATTTGTCTCTGTTTTACTTCTGTTTATCCGACTGATGCTTGTTCTGGAGGCTGAAGTCTTTAAATTTCAGTGGAGCATGCCACTAAAAGCTCACAGTTTTGTATGTGCCTTAATCATCAGTGCACTTTCTGTCACAATCCAGAATGGATGATGAAATAAAATGCCTTTGTATATGCTAAATCTCTTTTACTTCATATACATACATGTATACACATAGATAGGAGTTATTAAAGAGGTTTTCTTTAAAAAAGAAAGGATTTTAAAATGAGAATAAAGAGACCTGGACAGTAAATTTCCACATTTACTTGTATTTAAGGATTTCGGATCAAAGCAAGTCACCTGAGAGAACAAATATGCCATTATTTAATCAGAATTATTTCTATGTTGTTAACTTACATGTGTTAACACAAGTGAAAGTTGCTTACTTCTGAAAGTAACTGATGTAATATATAATCGAGCACTCTCCTTGGAGCCAAATAGAGAATACCACTCCTATCCACCATGAAAGCTCTGATATTAATGGGATTTAAGTTCTTCCATAGGTCTTGTGTTGAGGGGAAAGAGAGAGAAAGCTGATGGGGGAAACTATTATAACCGAATAGACCTAATTCCTCATTTTCCTCTGAGATACTTGAAAAGATTTCTATGACAATTTTAATGAATTAAGTACAAATAAAATCCCAAGCTTTTGCTGAATATTCTGAATGTATTCTTACCAAATGCATCAAATTGTATTAGACCATTTGATGTTAAACATTAAAATATTGTAAGATTAAGACTGGTTAATTCTTAATCCTACTGTGGTGTGGCAGGATATAACTGATTGTGCTGAAAAGGTTGTGTATATTTACCATATTTATTATCAATAATTATTTAACCCTCTTTATTTCAAAGTATTTCAGGCATGTCAATCTAACTATGCTAGTATAAAATATATGAAGAAATAGTACTACATTTTGAGAAAAAACTTGTTGGAGAGAGTGAACAGATTCTTAATCAGTGAAGCCTTAGATTTTTGATAAAACTGTATGGATTTCAGTGGTTCATAAGCACAGAATTCAATTAAACACTTAATTTTATTACTGAAATGGGATTTACAGCACAAACGATATATAGTGCATACCTGATATAGAAAGGGTAACATCAGTGTAGGTAAGCATGTTACAGAATCATTTAGATTAGACGAACATTATGCCTTTGGAGGGAGAAGCTATAGGGGCAGTAACCACTGAACAAAACTGGCATTCGGACTTCAAAAAAACCTGTTCACTATGATAAGATTGTTTAAATTATGCCCAAACCTGAGACATCTGAGACATGTTAACCTTGAGTATTCTCTGTGATAGTATTAATCCTACATTCTTCCTCAACATTTTTCATTAAAAACTTAATTTCAGATGAACTTTTCCTTTAATATCAAATAAGTGTTTCCTACTGCTTCCTCTAAACCTCATTTTTTCTTTTGTTCTTGCTAACAAAAATAAATAATGTATTATCATCTTCATAGTTCTCCTTTATGGATTTTTGGCAAGATTGCATGTCTCGTCTCCTCAGAATTAGCAGAGCGATTGTTCATAACCGTTATTCCTATGGTGTAGCTTTCTTCAAACCTTTTAATAACTTTTGTTATTTTCTTTTCTTAAGTCCCTGCAGATTTTCTTTGTTTCTTTTTTTTTTCCTTTTTTTTTCAGATGTATGTCACTGTTTTTTCCACAGTTGTTTTATTCTTTACTGCAATGTGTTACCAACTGTTTCATTTCCCATGTAATATACACCTCTCTGATTTTCCTCTCATTCCTTTGTAAATTAGAAGAGAATGACCTTACGTCATGACTAGCTATGGCGGTGCCCAAATCAAGTGGATGGTGCAGTAAAGACTCAAACCAGTTACCACACTCTCTGCTGTCATATCTTCTTCTTGACAAATCCTGTTTCACAACTCTCTCTCTTCCCTGCTGCAGTCTTTCCTTATCCACCCATTTGTGAACATTGTGATCATTTGACATCATTGTGATCATTTAACATCATTGTGATCTGTCTGCGAGGCACACATTACAAACGCTTGGGCAGGCTAAGAAATACTTCTGCCCCTTGGATATTAGCAAGTCAAATAATTTGCTTGGCCAGTAGCTTACGCGCTTTGGGCATATGCTGCAGGAGGTTTTTTAGATAATATTTCACTCTTAGTGAGCTTGTCTACGTGGAGCTGCTCAAGGAGGTTAGTGCATGATATTGAAGTATTGCAACAAAATTAAACACATAAGTGGGTACACTCATTTCAAAGTGAAACAAACAGAACTGTTTTAATACTATTTTAATTCTAAATAAGCATCCATATAAAGATCCAGGTTAATGAATCCATTTCAAGAGATAAACTGTGCTAATTTTCCCTTTGTAGTTAATCTCTCTTTACAAAAGTGGCAGTATAATGCTCAGAATCCATAGAGTAACTTTATTTCACTGGGCTAATTTGCTTGTAATTTATGGAAGAAACAAGAATAAAGAGGCAGATGACTACAGGTTAATTAAGTGCTATGCCTGCTTTAATAACGTCAGTCATTTATTGGGGTTTTTATGCTGTTTCTTGTGTTTTTCCCTTCAAAAGCTTTGTTCATTTGACTCTTTATTGAGGACTTCTAAATGTTTCTAAGGCACTCTCAGAACTCAGCATGAGCAACTCTAGCACTTTCTTTGAAACACAGAAGGAAATCTGCTTGCAAACACATGGAAAGAACTAAGGATACTCAATGTACCATAAAAGCTTTGTTAAAGAAGCATGTAACTTAAAATTGCAGTGCTGATAAAAAGCTAGGTTTCAGGCTTTTAATGCTATCTGAATTCCTTCTACTTTATTGTTTTATTACAGTATAGACAATGACTGAGATATCTTGGCAGGGTATTACTTAGGTTTTCAGGATAACGTTCAGCTCCCTGAACACTTATTTTACTCACGGGTTTCATCTCACTCAAGTTAGCCATCCAAAGCTTAGTTGAAAGAGGAAGATAAACATCTCCACTTATATACTTCTAATTCTAACAGATCACCTTGTAACAATTTCCAGTTTTCTCCACTGAATACAAAAAAGGTCTAAAATAGATAGAACACCATGACAAGCCTTCATGAATTACTGAAAGCCATGATTTTTAAGAGAAATGATGGAGTTCTTTATTCTAAAGGCAAATATCTCCCCTGGACTTCATCTGACCTTTGAAAAGAGTGATATCTACACATATTCTAAACCTAGAAAGAAAACAGGTGTCACACTCTTTTAGAATACTAAAATTCCATCCAGAATCTCTTTTGTTATTTACCTTCATTAATTAAAGGTAATTAAAGGTATTTGTGAGAGGCATGAAAAACAGATGGAAACAAACCTGAAATAATTTCACCTATATTAGGTTTTTGGGAAGTAATCATGCAGTCATCTGATCCCAGAACCATGCCTGGGCTTGATTTGGGAAGGAGCTGCAGTGGAGCAAAAAAGAGTGCAGGAGAGACAAGAGGTCTCTTGTCATGTTTGGTATTTTTACTGTGACCTTTTATTCAGCAAGATAAACAAAGCTTTATATAGATAGTAGATATAAATCTAGATATATATAGATAATAAAATACAGATATTATACTAAAAAGTACATTATTTCTAAGAACGCAAAGAAGGAGCAAAGTAGAATTCCTTCAGAGCCTCCTAGAAATATTTTACCCCTTGGAGAAAATGATCTCATGATATGCTTACTGAGAACTTAAACTAAATTATCTGAAATTTTCAGCTAACTTTGTCAATGGCCTCTTGAAAGAGTCATTTTCTGAATGGTTCAAGGTAAAAAAGAAAAAAAAATCATTTTCCTGTGTGGGGGAAGGCATATGGAAAGTAAGATTCAAAGATAACTTGAGGGATTCATGAGGCAGCAAAATTGTTGCCTGGAAAGCTAATGTTTTGTGCCTCAAAAGCTTAAATCACATTTAGAAAAAAAAGAAAAGAAACAGAGAACTGAGAATAGACAAACCTTTTGAGGTGAACTATCACAGAATAGTATTTTTTCATTAAATTATGTTCTAAGGAAAATTTCTTAGTTACAAATTCTGGTGAATCTGGAGGATATGTTATAGCGTAGCATAAATCTGTGCTAGTTTGGTAGAGATTACAAGACCTACTAACTCCTATCAAAGAAAGATACTAGATTTCTCGTCTGTAGCAGCTGTGACTTAATTTTTTGCTAGATCAGAAATGCCTTGTTAAGGACAAACCAAAAATTCATAGTGTACACTTTTTTGCCATCTCTCATCTCCAGTCTAATATGGAAATGATACTATTAAATGGCTGTAATGCTGTTTGAAACATTTCAAAGCCTGTGCAAATGAAAAGTATTAATCTATGAAACACCCCAGAGGGGAGGAAGGGTGGATTAATTTTGCGTTGTTCAATTCAGTTGTTTATTCAGTTCAGTGCAATGATATTGAAAAAGTGACACAATATGCATTTAGAATAAGGGAAAAAAAGTTAAATTTCAAACACTGTCCAAGTGTTTAAAATAAATAACTTTACAGGAATTAGAATTGTATCTCTGCACTGTTTATATCTAACTGTGCTTTATACATTGTGAGGCTGCTATGTTTAAAGAATCTTCTTCCAGCAATATCCATTCCTTCTCTTATATCTTAGTACCCTGTTCAATCAGGGCAAAACAGATATTTTGCAAAACTGTAAAAATGTCTTTGCCACTACCTAGAAACTTGAATGAGAAGACAATGAATTATGGCAGTGCCTCATAGGTACACTGAGAACTCTGAGAACTCTGAAATCCACCTAATTATGATAAAGCTAGATTAGATCTTGGATCAGCTTCAAAGATTTTGTGATGAAAGTATGTTCCCTTTATTGTAGAGTAATAATAAAAAGAACTATAGCTTTTCTTTTTCTGTCATCAATATTATTGTACAGCTGAATGCTATTGAAGTGGCTGAAAGTCTCCACTGAGAAAGATTGTTTCTCTATATTATCATCAAACAATGAGTAAATGAACTCAATACACCAGAATAGAATGTGGTGAAATATGCTGACACTGATGGTATTCTTCATTGTGGTGTTAATAAATTCAAAACAGTTTTTACGAGGTACTATTATGAGATACTCAGCTTATGGGCATCTTGTTTGTTACCAAGATTGGTATTTTTCAAGGTATTTTATTAGGTTTAGGGTTTTTCCCCAGGTACTTAACATGAACGGTAAATTCCTAGTTACCTCTAGACATTCTGGACCAAATTAACATTTTTTAATGCATTGTTATCAACCAAATTTTGTACTACTTTTTCCTTGTTTTTCAGTTTTTAATACATGAGAAGTTTTTTTAGAATCATAGAATCATGGAATAGTTTGGGTTGGAAGGGACCTTTAAAGGTCATCTAGTCCAACCTCCCCTGCAATAAGCAGGGACATCTTCCACCAGATCAGGCTGCTCAGAGCCCTGTCCAACATGACCTTGAATGTTTTCAGGCATGAGGCATCTACCACCTCTCTGGGCAACCTATTCCAGTGTTTCCCCACCCTCACTGTAAAAAATTTCTTCCTTGCATCTAGTCTGAATCTACTCTCTTTTACTTTAAAGCCATTACCCCTTGTCCTATCACAATGGGCCCTGGTAAAAAGCTTGTCCCCATCTTTCCTGTTAGGCCACCTTTAAGCACTGAAAGGCTGCAATAAGATGTCCCCAAAGCCTTCTCTTCTCCAGGCTAAACAACCCCAACTCTCTCAGCCTGTCTTCATAGGAGAGGTGTTCCATCCCTCTGATCATTTTTGTGGCCATCCTCTGGACTCACTCCAGCAGGTCTATGTCTTTCCTGTGCTGAGGACTCTAGAGGTGGATGCACTACTCCAAGTGGGGTCTCACCAGAGCAGAGTAGAGGAGCAGAATCCCCTCCTTTGACCTGCTGGTCATGCTTCTTTTGATGCAGCCCAAGATACAGTTGGCTTTCTGGGCTGTGAGTGCACATTGCTCGCTCATGTCCAGTTTTTCATCCACCAGTACCTTCAAGTCCTTCTCGGCAGGGCTACTCTCAATCCCTTCGTCCCACAGCCTGCATTGGTACCAGTGGTTCCCCCAACTCAGGTGCAGAACCATGTATTTGGCCTTGTTGAAGTTCATGAGGTTCACACAGGCCCACTTCTCGAGCTTGTCCAGGTCCCTCTGGATGTCATCCTGTCCCTTGGGTGTGTCAACCACACCACTCAGCTGGATGTCACCTGCAAACTTGTGGAGGATCCACTCAATCCCACTGTCTATGTCATTGATGAAGATATTAAACAGTACTGGTCCCAGTACAGATCTGTGACGGACACTACTTGTCACCAACCTCTGTCTGGACATTGAGCCATTGACCACTACCCTCTAGATGAGACTAACCAACCAATTCCTCATCCACCAAACAGTCCACCCATCTGTGGTAGGAGCACATCTTCCCCCCAACCTGCTTCCAACATAGGCTAGGGTCTTAACATAGTGGCTGCCAGCACTTTCTCGCCCTTACTTTCTTACCACTGGCCATGCACTGTGACTACTGCACCTGACCAGCTCTTTCTTGTCCTTATTTTCACATCACTGGCCATGCACCATGGCTGCTGCACGTATGCACCCTGGTCAGGTGCAGACCAGCATGAACCACCCACCCCAGGAGGTGGGAAAAGGGAGGTGGGTCCCTTGGTCAACAGGCAGGTTCCCCAGCAAACGGAGCGCCTAAGCCTGCTTGAGCCTCAGGACAACAACCAACAGATGACCACAGTTCAGATATGACCAAGCTATAAAATGGGGCCCTAGCTGGAGACTCCCTCCTACAGGGAGTCCTTTGCTATTCTTGGGGTCAAATATCTCAAATGACAGAAAGTGTTCATGTGTAAGCAATGGGTGTGTATTCCATACCTCCATTTACTACAGTGGAAACTTAGACTCATCCCTCACATACAGACCCTTTCATGCAGCTGCTTAAGTTTAAATGCCTAAATCTGAACTGGAATTCCACCCATGATTTTTACTCACATTTAGTTAAAATCAATATATTCCTATGGAATTTCTTCTTCTTAATAAAACTACATTTCTGGCAGGGAACTTTAAACTTTATGTAGTTTGCTCTCAGTAAATCCAATTTCTGATCACCTTTCAAGCTTTCAAATGCTTCAAACACAGTATGAAAGAGGCAGAAGAGTAATCCTTGTTTATTTCCTCTATCCCATAGAATATTATGTATTCTTCATACTATGCTTTTACCACCTCTCTTCCTTCTTTTTCAAAGGAAAGTAATTTCATCCCTTGTAGCCTTTTGTATACGAAAATCTTCTCTATTCCCATTAGCGAATCTCTTAATTGGTTCTCTGTCATCTTTTTTAAACTCTCGGTAGGTTGTTTCACATAGCTTTCAAGGTCTGAACATTATTTTGGCTTCAGAGTTTTCCTTTTCTCCTTTCTCATCTCAACTTTAAATCCTTCTTCAGTCTTCTGTCAACAGATGAACATTGAATACAATCTTCAACGACTAATCCGCAGCACCTTTTTCCTAAGTTGATACAGTAGAAAAAGAACACATTAAGATACATGAGTACTGAAGTTTTTCCTTCATGATTGTGGTTTAAATACATTTTGATAGAGGAAATGCCAGAACTGCAGAGAGTTCCTTTGATCATCTGTGCATAATTTATTTGTGTGCAAAATATTGTCACAGTTTCAGCTGGGATGAAGTTACGTTTCTTTCTATCAGCTGGTGTAATGTTATGTTTTGGATTTGGGATAAGAAATAGTGTTGACGATAGCACACTGGTAGTTTTGGTTGTTGCTACATATTCAAGGCCTTTTCTGCTCCTTATACCACCCTGCCAGCGAGTTGGCTGGGAGTGCACAAAAAGTTGCGAGGAAACCCAGCCAGGACAGCTGACCCCAACTGACTAAAGGGATATCCCATGCCATATGACATCATGCTCAGTACATAAAACTGGGGGAAGAAGAAGGAAGGAGGGGTGTTCGGAGTTATGGTGTTTTGTCTTCCCAAGCAACCGTTATGTGAGATGGAGCCCTGCTTTCCTGGAGATGGCTGATCACCTGCCTGCCGATGGGAAGCATTGAATGAATTCCTTGTTTTGCTTTGCTTGCAGGGATGGCTTTTGCTTTACTTATTAAAATTTACTTATTAAACTGTCTTTATCTCAAACCCTGAGTTTTCTCACTTTTCCTCTTATTCTCTTCCCCATCCTGGGGAAGTGAGCAAGTGGCTGTGTGGTCCTAGTTGCCAGCTGGGGTTGAATGACAACTAACATATACATATTGTTTGTGAGGGATGCAATTAATTTTCAAACAATTACAACTGGCAACAAAAGTTAGTATTATTTCAGAGAAAATACAGCTTCTGTAGTGCTTTAAGCTTAAATTTGATTCCTAGTCTACCTTTACTCCCTTGAAATGTAAGCAGTATATCGCTAGTTACTTGTGGAACAAGTACTGTGCACTGTTGTGTATGTTAAAATTAGACAGTTAAAGCAGACTACCTAACAGTATGAACTAGTATAATTCTAAGTACTAAAATACTAAATACTAAAATTGTTGTCCTTTCCTTTTAATCAACAAACATAATGGTGTAAAAGGTACAACAGCATCAGGAATAACAAAATGCTGGAAGACGCAGAAATAGTTATAGAAGATAAAAATTTCTGCATATAATTTTTAAAATGTCCTTTTTCTATAGCTGATATATAACTTGCAAGGAAAGGAACAGTTAATGGAAAACAAAGCTTAAACTTGGCAAGTGGAACTACTATCAATAACTATACTGTTCAAGTCACTTAATTAAATTGTCGGCTGATTTTCCAGGGATCTGAGGAGCTTGTATAATAGAATAGATGAAGAGAAAAAAGTAGGAGCAGAGATTTGTGATAATGAATAAAAGTTTAGGTTAAGAGCTTGGTTTGAAAAAAGTCTGGGACAAAAGAATTCTGGAAAGCTGAGACACAGGAAAGAATCAGTCATGTATATAGATGAGAAATGAGGAGTTAGTACACTCCAAGCAACAAAAAGCAAGCTCATATGAAAAATCAAACTGGCAGAGAAATAACTGGTATTGGCAGGAAGAGGAGGAAGAACTAGAGAGGAGACGAGCATAAGAAGAGATTCATTTTGGTTTGGAAGAAGATTGTGCAAATTGGAATGAGGAAGAGATAAAAAAGTAGGAGACAGCAGCAGAGCAGATTGGAGCTGGATTTGCAGGAAAACTTGGAAAACTAGGAAAGCTGAATAGTCAGGACTGGATCTGAGATAAGAATTTATATTCATCTAATATAATTTTAACTATCTGTAATGAAGACATCAACATGCACTACATTTCCCTTACAATCAAGGGAACAGAAATTTCTTCCATCTAAGGGATGATTCTAGATGTCTGCATTAGAACTGGGCAGCTATTACAGTCAGATTGACAAAAGTGTTAGCTGAATGAGTCAGGATAGGAAGAAAACCACAACCAAAACCAATGAAACAACGAAACCACAAAACCCTGGAGCTAACTGCAAGTATTTTTCTTAAACAGGAAGAACCTAGGTGAAGAGAAAACTGCCTATTAAATTGTAGAAGGAAATCTAGAATTCAAAGTAATATTCTTCAGCTAACAGCTTCTGAAGTCTTTTCCCTGTGGAAAAAAAGTCCCTTTTTTTGTTTGTTGGTTCCCATCTCCTACCAGATATAAATCTTAGTCACCCCATAGCAATGGGGTGATCAGTAGAGCACATAGGATAATTGGGTAGAAAGAGGGAGAAGAATTATTTTGTATTTTTTTTTTTTTCAGTCTTAAGCAGTTTATATTCATTCACACACACAAGCAAAACACCCCAGTGCAATAACCTTATTACTATTGTAGATTCAAGAATTCCATAGTTACCCAAGGAAAGATTTCCTGTGTAACCATAATTAAATAATTTCCTTATACATTTTCAGCTAGTTTGTAATTATATTGCTGAAATCTATTGAAAATAGTAGTCGCCTTGTTTGTTTTTATTTTTTTGCCTTTTTTTTTTTTTTTAGTTCTGTATAATGTGGTTTCAGTCATCTGAAAACTATGTATGAATTTGAATCACATTAAAAGAGAACGTGGTCTCTTATGTTTTGGGGTTTTTGGGGGAGTCTTTTCATTTTGGTTTGTGTTTTTTCTCTCTTTTGGAGGAAACAACTAAAACCTAATTGAGGTAGAATTCAGAAGACTTCCAGAGGATAAGTAATGACATGAAGTAGTGGTGAACTAACAATTACTGTGACAGTATGCTTTTTACACAGTAGCTTAATGGATAAAGTTGACATGCAAGTTGTGGAAAAAGTGAGGTAAAACCCACACATACACACATACAAACATATATATTTGTAAATGTGCTTTGTAAGCTGAAAACTGAATAATTTCTGAATTTATAGAGCTACTTAATTTGGCAAACTCCCTTCAAACATTTACTCAAATATTGTAAATATTTACCATAGGGAGATATGTTATTGTATAGTATAAACAATTCTGTAGCTGAAAAAACGGTTCGATGTAAATTAAAAATCTGACTTTGTGTAAGGGAACCATATTTCATTAATAACTTGCCCTTTATTTGTAAAGTAAGTGACATCTAGTACTGTTACATGTCTCTGAGCTATGACAAACAGTGGAACAGAGTGTGGTTTGCAAAAGCAGAAGAGAGTATGGATTCTAATTTTAAAAGTGACAAAGGGAGCAAGACAAAATTAGAAATTTTCCTATTGGAGAAGATTATAGACAATTTTTTTTATTCCTTTGTATTTGAAATTCCAAATAGAATTTGAGAGTTAGTCTTTGGTGAAAAGGTGATCAAACATATGTTTTTTGTTGTTTTACATTGAACAACGTTAATTACAGTATTGTAAAAAGTGAAGTGGAGGAAGCTTCATTTCAGATGATATGTGTTCACTGGGAGTCTTGGATTTTTATTGATGTGATTGACCTATGTTGAAGCCTGTAGTGGTATGTTTCAGTGGTATGTTTTGTGTAGTTTTTATAGTTAGACTAAATTTAGGTTGTGTATTTGTCACCATGTTGCGAAGGCGAGACAACTTTAAAATAGAAAGAAGATGAATTATCAGCTTAATTAGTAAGTATCCCAATGCTTCACTTTCAGTGGAACTCACCAAAGAACTACTAATTTGGATTCAATACCGTCCTCTGCGTTTTTTTCTTTACTTGTAAAGTTATTTCAAAGGACTAGCTAAAGTCCAGCAGTGCATGAAGAAAAAGAATAGAAAAAGGTACTAATATTTTATTTTTACCTTGAAATTCTTGAAAAAAGCATAACACCATCATAGTCCCATGTAACAGCTGTTTCATATTGTAGATTTAACTGCTAAAATTTTTTTAATTTATATGTCGTATTTAAACTTTTTTTTTTTTTTGTAACTCTGCAGTTAAAACAATAGCATACTGGGTTGGAAAATGGTGGGTGCATTTCTTAAATTCATACTGTGAAAGGAATTTTATGCTACATTGCTTGCAATGTTTCAAGTAAAAAGTTAGAAGTCTATGTTTGTTTAATGTATACCTGATTTTATAGTTTTAAACTGGAAATCTCCATACAGGTAAATTAGGAAACTTTAAGTGTATTTAATGAAATTTAGTCCTGTGGAGAGGACTGGTTGAAAATTCATCTTTACCCTTTTGGAATGAATACTTTAGATCAGTAGTAGATAAAGTCTAGGATTAATTGGTAGCTGTAGACAAGTTTCATTTCCTGTATGGACAAATATTTTAGGTGCTCTTGTCATCTATGTGACTAATTGTAATCAGTTTCCTTTTCTAGGTTGGAATGAGGTTTGGGCAATCTATTTGGAGAACATATTTGGAAAAAGGACTTTCAAATGAGCAATTCTATAACAGCTGACATGATAGGCTTTCTATTTTCTTCTTGATAGCTGTGGGATACTTTTAGTCTTTTTTTTCTGCAACGTTAAGGATTAAGACAAGACACAAGATGGTTAGATTTTTGTTTCAGATCTCCCTGAACCTTCTCCTTAAATTGAGCTTCCCAAGGAAAAAAAAAGGGTCTTTCTGAACTAAAACAGCCATATTTTATTGAAAAATTAGCTAGAATAATGTATATATTTTGAAACAGAGACCACAAAAAGTTATTAGATAAGACACAATGGAGATAAAAGGGACATATAAGGAAATATCTGCATGTACACTGTATCCTTCCAGATTAGGACTTGCATTCACATACAATTTTTGTCAGCTTGGTAGCTTCCCAGATTCCTATAGGCTCTGTGACCACAAACATTGGTTGTGCTGTAAGCACCCTGTGCTTCCCATATGCTTGATAAATATTCACTGTCTGCTTCCTCCTCTTCCTGACCTTCCCTAATATCTGGAAACTCTTTTTCCTGCACTTGCTCATTCACTGCCAAAGGCAGACACAATCTCATGTCCTTTCCAGTAGTCCCACCACAGTCTTTCATGTTTTTAAGTGAAAATAGCATATAAAATGGGACCAAACAGATAAAACACATTATATTCATCACAGAGGCTACAATGTGCCTTTTTACAAAAGACAATGTTGAACAGAGAGATTTATATCATCAATCTAGACAACTGAAAGGAAAACAATGAAGAAATGTAACCTAAGATAAAAATGTTATAGTTGGCATTACAGAAAATCAGAGAACTTCCAATTGGAAAGAGCCTCTGGAGATCATGAACACAGGACTAAGTTCAGAGGTACATCAGGCTCAAGGCCCTGAAGGGGCCCTGAAGGGCCTTGACCATTAATGTTTTCCAAGAATGAAAATTTTACCACCACTCTGGGCCTAACCACTGTCATTAGAAATTTTTCTTCTCCTTATAGTTAATCAGAATTTCTGCTGCATCCATTGTTTCTTGCCCTTTTGTGAGTATCTGTGAGAAAAGGCTGGCTCCATCCATCTTTCTTTTAACATCCCTTCATGTTCTGGAAGGCAACAATAAATTCCCTCCCTGTGTCATCTCCAGGCTAAAGAAACCTGTCTTCATGTGTCTTGTGCTCCAGGCCTTCTAAGTGGCACTCCTACAGACTTTTTCCAATTTGTTGGCACTGGCCTGGCCTGGGGGTCCCAAATCTGGATATGCAATGGTCACTGGAACCTCCCAGGGAGGATGATCACTATCCTCAGGCTGCTCTTGCTGAGGCCACCCTTCACATCTGGAGGCACACTCCTACCATATTCAGCTTGTGGTTCAAACTTTCGCACCACCCCCAGGTCCTTTCCTGCAGAGCTAGAAAGCCTTCCCCTGCAGCTAAAACTAAGCCCCTGTAGATATGTAGTTCCCTTATGACCAGATTACCTGGTCTACTTAGATTTAGCATTTATTGTCCCTACTCTGGGTTAGAGTGAAATAAATTACTAGAATATGTTTATTAAATCTTACTAGGAAACCTGGGTGAACAGCTTGTACAAATGAAAAGGACCAACATCTGCGTTTAGCTCTGATGTAAAAATATAAACACTTTTCTTAACAGAACAGAGTTACCATCAAAGTACTGTAAATGATCTCCCTGTAAACTTATTTTGAGAAATTTCTTAAATACAGATGTATAAGCACATATAGAATCATTCTCTACTTAGTGGCTAAACACCCTGGGCATGGGATCTGATTGATCCTTTTCTTTTCTCCCAATGACTTAGATAGGTTAAGAAGGCAAAAATAATTTTTTAGTTTCCTAACCTCAGATGAAATTAATCTGTGACAGAATTTCTGTCAATTTGAATGACATTTGTATGGGTAATTCAGAAAATTGTGCATTCAGGTGTATAATACATAGGAAGTTTTGGGGAACATTTACTGAAATTTTACATTTCAACTAAACAACAGAATGCTTCAACACATTTTCTGTGGTAGAAATTTTTATTTCTATTTTATAAATGAACAGGATAAAATAAAAAAGGTTCTCAAAATAATATTTATGACGTGTGGGGAATGATGGCATGCTGAAACTACTAAGAAAATTTGTAATAGCACCAAAAAAGTCTGTATATTGGCTGCATGAATGCTGTCAACTGGTTAGCAAAGCTGAGAAATTCTATTATCAGCTTCTTTTTGAAAGGTTTTCCTATGAAAGATTATACTCCTAAAGCAGCAGATGAATGTCCTCTTGAGAAAGGACACTCATCCTCTAAAGAAGGCCAATTCTTTTTTTACACACTACCTTTGGAAATGATTCAGCTGTTTTGTACTACTATGTGATACAGAACTAGTGCTGTTGAAATTAATAAATTTACTTTCAGAGAAAGTCATAAGTGAAAGGACTGATGTACACTAGCTTTTCTGCATGCTAGACACATATTACCTGCCTTCTACAAAGTCAGACGCTAAAATCTTAATGACAGTTTTTCTTCTCCCCTTCTTTAACCTAAATACAGATTAGCACCTTGATTTGCTCACTGACTTTTGACTATGATATGTGAAGTCATTCCGTATTTCTTAGATCGAATGTTCCTCAGCTTAGCTCTGTATGGAAACACTACTGAAATGTGTCAACTCCATTTTTTTTTTCACTTAAAATCAAGTTCTTCGGGAAAAGAAATCTATTAACAGACAGTCCAGAGTGTGCAGCAGTATTCTCCAACAGATAAATATAAATGTATCCTTGGGGTGGGGGAAGAATTAAAAAAAGGTTTCACTATTCTCTTGTAAAGATTTTTTAAATAAAACCCATGTATATGACTCATTATTGTTATAAATTTGAATTCCAGGGAGTGTGTGTTACAACAGTTTTCCAATATTTTAATATTTTGTATTTTTACCATATTTTTAGATTCTGTCATGGCTGGAAATACTGTCAAATAGCTATCAGTCTCAAAAAGCTATGTTTTTCCTGTCAAAAAAAGTATGGGCATAAATGTTTTCCTATTTAAGTTTTCCTCATGAAGTGTTCAAAAGGCACAAAAGTATACTTAATTCTCTTGGAAATTATGACATTTCTTAGAAATATGCAGATGTTTCAGTGTCTGATGCCTTTGTTTCTTTGTCTGCCTCTTGACATTATGTGGAAATAGCCTTCCTAAAATCTAGACTGTATTCCTATACCCACTGTAACATAAAACAGGACAGCAAACATGGCTGTAAATTGATTAACACTGCAAAATGTAAGAAGAAAAGATCTATAGAACACCTTGAGCATTGCTTCAAAGTCTATAGAACACCTTGAGCATTGCTTCAAAGAGATATAAGATTGCATTTTATATCCTTTTGAAGAGAAAACAAATTAAAAATGTTCTAAAACAACAGAGGACTAAACTTACATGGAGCTGGGTTTTTTCTTTCTGTATTGCAGTGTGAGCATGGTATAACAAAGGAGAACACCCCACCGCAGCCGTGCAAGCAAAGAGATTTTGTTCGGAGGCTCAAGTGCTACATGAGCATGTGAGCGGTGAGGAGAACAACATGTGTGTTGGATAAGGCTGGCATGACAAAAGCACAGTGCTCTGCGCAGTTTGTAACCAGATTTTTCTTGTCATGTTGGAAATGAGTAATGTGAGCAAGATTGCTATTAATGGTCTTTGGCATGCTTACAGGTGACAGATGTCTTCTATTCCAGTCCCAGGAAATATGCATTTATTTATTTTTCACAAAAAGAGGAAAAAGCAGGGAAATGTGTATTAGGCTAAGCAATTGGACTGCTATTAAGTTAGGTTTCAGTTATTTTCTTATTGTTGTTAAATTGAATTCTAAACATAAATTTAAGCAGAATAAAACAAGGAATGTAAAGGTAGGGAACACTTTGTTTTCTCACATTACACAACTAGACAGGTTTCTTTTTTAGCATAAGCAGTTTTAAGTTGTAACATTCTGAAAGATCTTCCATGATAAACAAGATTACAGATCAATGAACAAAAAAGCTGATTATTTTGCCAGTCCCAATATATTTTTTTATGAACTATGCCTGGGTGCAGATCTCTTTTAAAGACTTCTCATGTTCTCTAAAAAAGAGTATATATTCACACCCAAATTCCAGGACAGGGTGATTTGTGATGTCCTTCTTGGTTTTGTATTAATGGAATGCCTTTAATGAGCTTGCTGCATCCATTGAGAAAAGTGAATGAGATCATCATGCTATAGTTTTTTAAAGTTTGTCTTGTAAATTGAAAAAATAATGCACCTATATCTTCACAAATCTTGAAAAGAAGAGATTAACTCAAAGGAAAAATTCTGTATGTGTAGAAGTTGAGAGACCTTTTACTATATTGTTTTACATCATGAAATAAGTTGAATACTAAAGAACTATTATTTTATCTGAAACAAACAACATTTATAAAAGGATTCATAATTCCATCTAAATATATTTTTTAAAAATTAGATTGAATCTACAGAAGTTTTCATCCTCCTGATTTTTTTCATTATATGTTTCTATGAGCAACCTGCATCTGCAGTGGAACACATCCTTGACCAGGCCCATATGATTTTAACTAGTTCTATATAGAAGAGGAGCATGTTGTTTTCATCATACTTCTGCTAATATATAAAAAATGTACACATATGTGCATAGGAGGGGAGGAAGTGACAGTGAAAATAATAACAGACCATTTGGAAAGAAACAAATTGCTATCTTTTTCCTTATTTAAAAAAAAAATATTACAGAATTTTCAGTTATTTAGAGTTTAAACAATAAAGTTTGTGTTCTTGTCTGGGAGAGTACAGAAAAAAAAAAAAGCAGCAGCTATTTTCCAATTTTAATTTAGTGCCTTTTGTTGCTGTATATTAGCATTGCTTAATAGTATTTACTAACATGTAGTAACTTTACAAATAAGAGAAAAGCTAGTGCAAGAAAAGCACTTGAGAAAAATACATTGTGTTATGTACGGGCTATTCACAATGCCATGGTTTTTGAAATGCAAAATAAAATATAGAATTCATTCTTTCAATGTGACAACAGTAATTTTAATGAATTGAAACTAGAGATTAATTTGAATCAGAGAATTGGACGAGAACTGGTATTTGCTTTCAGTGACAGCATTCAAACTAGGAATATATTTCTTTAAATTGAAATCAATATGCCCAAATCTTGTGGCCACAGCCTTTAGCTTGGCTCTAAGGGAGACAAGCTTCTGTTCTTGTCAGGGCTAGCAGGACTAACTAGCAAGCTAAGATTAGTAGTTTTCATCCATACTGAAGAACTCAAATGTCACCTGACTCTCAGAGATGTTGAAAATGCAACAATTTCTTCTGGAGGTTATGCTCTTCTCCAGCAGTTTTTTCCATGTTTTGCACAGGTGTGTTTATTTTTTTTCCTCCTATTAGCTGCTGTATTATGCTTTAAGCATCTGTTTTGCTTTCTCGATAGCGTAAGGGCACCAGGCAGCCAAAGGGACTTACCTTCTGCTACCCACACTTAGTAATTAAGCTGTCAGAGCAGCATGATTTCTGAAGCAGTAATAATGTCATAGGGATGTATTTCTTTCTAGTTATAGAATAATGCACTACAATATATGTGGGTGTTTACATATATATACACATTTATATATATAAGTAGATATATGAGAAAGAGAAAAAGAGAGAGGTTATATATGTCTACAGCTATCTATATATGTTTGTATATATATCACTATGCATATTGTATATCATATTATTTGTATATGCAGCAATGTATTCTACACAATTTGAATAACTATACTATTGCATCTTTCAAATACGGGTATCTGTTGTCTTTTGTAAAACAATATTATCACAGGATGAAACTTACCCGTTCAGATAAAATAAGTCTGTCCAGTTTCAACTGATGAGATGATTCTGACATGTGCCAGGAAAAGAAAAAAACAGATAATTATCACGAGGGTGCTACCTGTAAGCACTGCTAAATGAAATCTGGACTACATCTACCCTGCTTACAATTAAAGTATGTGTGGGGAAGAAATAAAACACAAAGAAATGGTAACAGCTTTACATCCTTTTAATACGCTTGGATCAGAGGTCAGAAGGTGATAGTAAACCAGATAACAAATGCTCGTTGACTTTAGATATGGAGAAAGTCAGAGAGGCTGGCCTAGGTACACATGACCAAGGAGGCAACTGGCAGCTTATGGCAACTACTTAAATTAGAAAGCTGTAAATAATGAAAACAGTAGGCCCTGAGGTGGGGGAAACACATCCAGAGATGTTCAACACCATGACAAAAGGGGAACCCCAGGTGGGTAAAACCAGACTGCCTGCCCAGACTAGGACACGCTGGCTGTTCCTCAGAGAGCATAGTGCCCATCACAGCCACGCAGGGGCTTAGTTGGTGTGAGTGTATATCCTGTACAAAACCTTGGATCCTCTGTGTTCGATAGAACAGAACCTTAGGAAAGAGATCCCTATCCAACTGTTATACCCATCTCATCTAGTAAAGAAATTTATGCCACTGACTGGTGTGATTCTGTTTTTACAGCTACCCTACCTTAAGTTCTCCCATGGTAAAAATTCATACACCTAAAAAAACTCATCTTTCTCATTTTTTTTCCTTCATTTAATTTGGAAATAACAAAGGATTTTTTTTTCTTGGTCTTTTTTTTTTCCCCCAGCAGGGAAACATAAAAATTTATATCTAACCATTTCTCTTTCTTTTCCAACCTTAATAAGGGTTTGTTTAAAATAAAGCTGCTCTTTTATTAAAACAATTCTGGCTTTCTCAAAGTAGGTTAAATGGAATTATTAACCCATAGCAGATCCCAATTACAAAATAGAAAGGTCAAAGGTCACTTCTTGGTGATCTTTTCCATACCTGGATCCCACCTCTGGCTTAAAGATGAAGAATGACTCACTTCTGTTCCATCATTTCAATTTATTCTGGTTTTTTTCAAGGTTATGCTGCTCCCCAAGCTTATTCTTGCTCTGTGGGTAAAATGTATAAAAAAGTCATCAAGAAAACACCCTCACATTTTACTGATAACACCATCACATTTCACTGATTTTTGACAAGAATGATATACTTTGATACCAATATGTTACTTTGATGTTATTCAAGAAGAAACAGCTTTGTTTTTTCTTTGGTGTCATATAATTTTCCCAATATTTTCTTACTGTACTAAATATTTTGCAAGGTTTTATTCTAAATTTTACAACAATGACTGTAATATTAGACAATACACTGTAGTTTTTAGGATCTTTATGAGTCCACATATTTAAATTTCAGCATCTTGTATATACACATAAGAATTCTTAATTTGACCAAAATTAAGTATGTGCTTTAGGCAAACTGAGTAACTTGCCAAATTCCTTTGCAAAATCTCAGCTATAACTTAGATAAGCTTAGTGNACCCTACCTTAAGTTCTCCCATGGCAAAAATTCATACACCTTATTTTTCTATCTTCTTTTATGATGACTAAACTGATGCAGTTGAAATGCAATCATCCTCTTCTGAATCAGCTTGCTTTTTTATTCTCCCCAAAATAGTAAGCTGCAACTAANCTTTATGAGTCCACGTATTTAAATTTCAGCATCTTGTATATACACATAAGAATTCTTAATTTGACCAAAATTAAGTATGTGCTTTAGGCAAACTGAGTAACTTGCCAAATTCCTTTGCAAAATCTCAGCTATAACTTAGATAAGCTTAGTGGAGCTTAGAAATCCAGCTACCATAAAGATAAACACATTCAGACACACACACACACACACACAAATGAATTCTACACTATGAAATGGAATCTGGGCCTTGACATGTGTTTTTTTGAAAAGTTTTCTTTCTGCAGGCTGGGAATGTTCACTCTTATTTACCTCAAAAACAATTTCTGTTATGATATATGGAATAATCTTGTTAAAAAGGTTGTGATGTATTGTTATTGCAAGCACTACCATTACTGAAGTGAAAAACTTATGGAAAAGATAAGAAGGGTCAGACCTTGCAGTAATGTATGCTTTGTGTGGTGTTTTCACCTATCATTCTACTGATACGAAAGGAATTAACATCAACATATGTGTTTATACTTTGCAGAATCCGAGCTTGAAAAAATCACAGTGGTTATCCTTCCTCCTATGCAGACTGCAACATGATTGTAGTGGGCATCTATGAAACACTTTATTAGATGTTGGTGTTGAGGACAGCTGTTATTCTCCAGAAGTTACTAGAAGATATTACTTTGAAACAGAAATAAATTTGAGGTATAAATTGCAATTTGTGTTATGAAAGGGTGAATCAGTTCCATTGCTGTTAAATCATATCTAATTTCTTCCAGTCCCATAGCATTTAAATTTTCTTGTAGGAGAATGATCCTAGTAGGAAAATAATTGTGGGGTTGGGGTATTTTTCCCTTTTTTTTTTTCCTGTTTCCTTTTTCTTCCAGGTTTAGACATCCCTCATGTTTAAAGTGTCTTTTACAGGCTCCAAAAAATCTGTATCATACAAAAAGATGCAAGCAAGAATACTTATTTTAAAATACAGAGGGTGAAAAACATGAAGTAATCTAAAAAGGGTGTTTATAGGCAAAACTCAAAAGTATGTTCTTAAAGTAGTATGATTATCCTCCAGATTTTATGAAAATCAAACAAAAACCTAGACACTTAAATAAATTGATTTTCAGTTGTAGAATGATCATTTTTTTATTACCAAATATGTTAAAGTATTAATCTAAAGAGGTTCCAAAAAAATCCCAAAACAATGGAGTTGTGCAACAGTATGATGTAATGAAAAATACATGGTATGCAACATGCATTTTTCAGATGGTGCAGTCTTATTTAATGAATAAAAGAGCAATAATGAAGGGCTTTGTCAAATTTTATGAAATGGTGGAAATCATGGTTTCAGTCACATATGTAAGACTGTCTCTTCATTCCATTGCTGTATTTCATACAGTTGTTTCAGTAAGATGATGAGGAATATCAAGAGAAATGTAGCTTTTTCTAAACATTATCAGCTGAAACTTTAACATTTAAACACAATATGAAGATTTTGAGAAAGCAAACTTTAATTTAAGTGGGTTTTGGATGAAGTTACTATTTATGAGGCAGGTCTCCTTAGTACCACTTGAAAACTGTACTCTTTTGCTTGTTTCCTACAATGCGTCTGAACTTTTCAGTTATTCTGTTACACTATTCATGTGATGACAATATACTTACCATTTTCTAGACAGACAAATCTAGTTTTTCCAGTACTTACTGAAAAGTACAATTTATTTTTAAATTCTTAGCCAGCAAGGTATCAAATATATTTCTATGTTTATTAAATATATCAACCTTAGCTACTGATGTATTAGAATTAATGTTTACAAAGCCAAATATAATGCCCTTAAAGAGACTGTTTTCAACCTAAGATATGTTTATATGATCTCCAAAGTTTTCCACTTCAAAGGCTAAATGAGTTCTTTGTAAATGGAATATTAAGGCAGGGAAATCATTTCATTATCTGGCTATTACATCAACACATCAGGATTCCTTCTGAATGCAGCCTGTTGATATTCCCCTGTCTTCTTTCCAGCTGGCACTTTCTGGCACTCCACTGAATTTTACAGTTCATAGTAACCTCAACAGTAGAGTCCATTCATAATCTTGCACTTTGAAAGTCTTTCGTATAGCGTAGGCTTAAATGCCATACATACAAACAAATTCTGTCAGACTAGGGTTCCAATAATATTTTTGGCTATTCATTAAGGGAATTTTAAAATACCACATATTTTGCAATGCTTATTGCATGTTAAATTTTTTTTTTCCTTATTTATAGTATATAAATCCAACCATACATTATATTTAAAATTATTTTTTAAAAAGTTTCACTGGGCATAAGTGCGTAGTGTAAAATCTTCATGCCTGATCCCACATACGCTTCTGAGCATGCTTAGTTTCTTACCATTTTTCTTTCTTTCTTTCCTTTGTTCAGAAGACAAAATGCATGTTCTGTTATCTTCCAAACTTCACAATGTGGAATTTGGCTTGTGGCTGTTCAAGTTCTATCTGAGCTAGGATGTATGTCCTACTTTGTGGTGACACTTGGCAAAATATATAAAATTAAAGGCTGACCTGGCCAGGCCCCTCTTTCACTGACAGATTCCCAGAGGCAGGACATCTCTGAGAAGCAACTTCCTTTTAAGCTAGGTTTCTCGTTTGCTCTGGGTGCCAAGGTTAAGTTCTTGAAGAAGATTCATCCAAACAACTCTCTTGAATGTCTTCCCTGAAGGGTGTCTGCTGTAACATCAGTTTTTAAGAGGCAGGGTTGATGAACTCTGTGTTTTGGAAAGGAATTATGTAGTTATTTATAATGGAAACAAATGGATGAGATGTCATGAGTGGTGTGTTTTGGTTTTGTTTTTTTTTTCCCCATTATTAAAACAGTCTTTTAGAAAATGCATCTTACTTTGAATGAGTATTGTTCATAGTACAATATCTGACAATAAGATCAGGAGTTTTGAAAAGAGTAAAGAAATTACTGGAAAGCAATCAATAGATTTCTAGGTTAGGTGTTTATTGGGGACATGAAACTCTGAAGCACCTGTGTTTTCATTTGCTGTTCATTTTGATATTTTACCATTGAGAATTAGAAATATGAAGACCGGTAAAGGCATTAGAAAAAAAAAAAAGAAAAAATAAAAGGAATTTGTACACTATAATA
>VYXH01007183.1:0-14476 GCA_013397275.1 Burhinus bistriatus | reverse complement strand
AAGAAAGGAAGAAAGGAAGAAAAGAAGGAAGGAAGGAAGGAAGGAAGGAAGGAAGGAAGGAAGGAAGGAAGGAAGGAGGTACTGTGAGTTAATAGAATAATATTGGACCTAAGCTGCTTTTTATCTGGGACTGCTGGATGTTGATTCACTCTGAAGTCATTGAAGAAACAGGTATACAACCTATAGAAGTTCAGTCATCGTGATGGTATAGAGAGGCAGAGTCCTGAGCCCTAGCTGCCAGAACTGGCAACTGATGTCTAAGACTTTAAGGTAAATAAGATAAGCACCAGTGGTTCATAGTCTGAATACATCCCATAATATTGTCTTCACTCTATGAATTCAACTATAAAGTTACTTTCAAAGGCCTTCATATCCTAAGATCTCCTTATATATTGTGTGTCCTTCGCAACTAAGAGGCAAACATCCCCTTTCTAGTGGTTCTGCCTCCACTTCTCGCTAAATAGATTTTCAGATAATTGGGTTCCCATTTTCTCTGCACATTTCAAGCTCTTGCAGAGAGAAGGTCTTTAGGTCATATAGCAATGAAAGTGAAAAAGAAAGAATATGAGACACAGTTACTATGTGACTAATGAGGTACAGATGCACCACATTCTAGGACTCCAGCTTTTGGAGGCTTCACCTAAACTAAGTGGCAAGTTCCCTAGATTTCAGTGGAAGAGAAAACCAGCAATGTATGGGCAACTAAGATTTCTCCAAATAGAAAAGCAGACCACTTCTGTTATATGTGTACCTGCCTTATCTTCTTGCACTACACATAACACTACCCAGCAAATGGGAGACCCCAATGATAAACACTCCTAAACCTCACAGTATTTGTAACACTTGCCCAAAATAAAGTCTTAGCAAAATTCAAGACTATTTTGTGAGTTAGCTCTGCTGACTTCACTTCATTTTCCTCCTTCATTACTGACTGCAAAGTAGTCCAGCTGCAAAAAGAGAATCAGATGAGGTTCAGTTTTTTTCAGCTTTGAAATGGTCATTATATTCTATATATCTGACATCCTTAAGATTTAATTTATCTATGTAAAAATAATAAATAAAGGTAAAATATAGAAATATATGGATGATACAGCAGTTAATTGAGGTGAATGAGGATGCAAGAGTATGTATTACATGCTAGGGGTAGGAGTGACAACAGTCTTGTCTTTGAGCTTCTGAATCCACGATAAAAGTGCTAGGAACATATTTGTGGAGATACTTTCATTGGTTTGGTACCTGAATTAATAGTCCTTATACCTTACATTTTCTTATATCTTCCATATAAGGAAGGCTACTATAAAGGGTAATTTAATTTTTGAGTATAAACTCGTAGTCCGAATTTCTCCTTGGAGAAGTCTGTTTGTCTGTATTGACCAAGGAACATAGGAAATTAGAGTTCCACATCAGAATTCATTCCTTAACCCACAAGACACACAAGCAGTACCTTTCACCCCTTCCAATTCACAAAATACTTCTGTGCTCTGGAGGAGATTAATCATGGGTACATGGAGGCTTTGATGTGGACATCCAGGCCTTATGCTTCACGAAGGCCCTGCATATATATTATGGAATTTTCCCTTCTGTGAATCATATTTTAGTTCTATTTTGAAGTTGCTGTAGACAAAAATATTTCATCTTCACTAAAGTCACCTTTATTAAAGCAACACTCCTTCCTCCACTCCTTTGTTTCTGCAAACAATGGCTTATAATAGAGAGGTCTTATGTGTCTACATTAGTGCTTTTGAGGGAAATAAACAAACATACATTTTTTTTCCTTATGGTGGAAAAGAGAGTGTTTTCACACAAAAACAAATGTTCCTAAAATTCTTACATTGTTTAAATCTATTTTATATTCATACTAAGAAGATAAACAGAAGGTTTTGTGTTGCATTTTTCTTTAAAAAAAAATACTGATAATTTTCATCTTTCAGCAACTTTGGTGGGATCTGTGGCTCTGTAAGTGGGATTTGTATAAATTTTATGAAGTAAAATGAATAACTGGGCCCAACAGTCCATGATCTGTCCATGATGACCATACTGTTGCTGATTTCAAGATTTGCAAATAGTGTAAATCAGCACTGATTTGGCACACAACTTACTTATCTAAATTATTTTAAATTATATTTTATGTTATTTTTTTAAATGAAATTCTGAAAAAATTCTAAGAAAAAAAAGGTTACTCTGAAAGGATTGTGGCGGCAAATACTGCCAGTCGCACGCTTGTCTTTGACCTATTTAGAATAACTACATTAAAAAAAAAAAAAATCCCTAAAAGAACAAGAAAAGCCGGAATGAATGACCAGAACTGGACGGTCTTTGCAAACTCACTGGATTGAAATGAAATATTTCAGGCTAGTAAAAATATAGTAACTATACTTTCATGAGAAGCTAGAGCTCATAAACTAGGCTGATATGTATGCTAAAAAGAGCAAACAACAAAGAGGAAGCCACGTCTTATAAACCAGCTATGCTGAACCAATTAACTAAGACTGGGATTACAAGGTATATAAGATTTATTTTTGGGGAAGCTGAACTTATTACTTAGACATACTTACGTTACTTTTTAAAATATATTATTATTTTGTATTGAAGAAAATTTTGGGGATATATTTTAAAATGAAAACATTCACATTTTCCATTCCAAGAAGATAAAAAGTAGCTTCTATTTTATTTAAAAAACTTTTTTTTCCCTAGTTGATAGTTCGCAAAAAGGATTATGATTTTGTTCAATAATAGATTCTAATGAAACATAATTTAGTTATAAAAACTATTTGGACAAATATCTGATGTCTTGCTTCAGGTATATTTCAAAATAGATTTAAAATGTAATAGAGTCCTTAGGTATCTCAGGTTTTCACCCACTTTTAGAAAAAGGGGTCAGGTTCCTATCTGGTTCCTGCTGGCTGACCCAAATAAGTTAAGTTGAATTCTGTAATTAATACAGAATCTTAGTGGTTCATTAAGGGAAGGCTTGAAAGGCTATTATCGTACAATTATTTAAATTAAGGTTAAATTTTGGAGTTAATCTGATTAAGTAATGAGGAAGTCAAGTCATACTACAAAGCCAGGTAAAATAAATTTAATGACGTAAAAAAGCATCTGAAATAAAAACCTTGTACAAGTTTAGAATTCTAAAAGAGAAAGAGAAGAAAAACTGTGATTTGAGGAGAAACCATGAGAAAACTGGTGAAACATGTCATGTTTAACTTTATTGGTAACAAGTTGAAAGATAAGCTATTGTGAAGCATCAGTCCAGAAACTACATTAGACTCATAATGACACAACACTGCAAAAGATATTCATACTTACTTTATCTATGAATAAAAAGCATATATAATGTAATTTATTATATTGTCAGTACACATGAGCACTGTATGACCACATACAAAATAAAGCTTAAATTTTAGTGGGCTTGGGTACTGATTTTCCTTCTACCCCATCAAATTCTCTTCAGTGTGGATGAATCTCATCCATACTATGGCAGAGGGAATCTGGGGAAGCAATGGGAAGGAATGGGTTGGACCTCAACAGGTATTAATGATTATTGAAAAACTACCATTTTCTTCTTCAGATACCCAAAACATTACTTTTTTCTTTATAACTCTATCATAAAGATGTTAATCAAACAATAACAAAACCTGAAATAAGTCTGTCTCAAATGAAAATCAAGAAAACATTTTATTTCACTATTTTTCAGAATCCAGGTTAGATATATATCACCTATAGCTCTGAAGTATTGGGTGAACTTACATCAGAAAAGATATTACAGCTACCTTACCGTTACCAAATTCTATTGTGAAGGATTTCAAGAATGACATAGTTTTGTAAATCATGCACTCTTGGACTGAAACCTTTCAGATTCTCTTTCCAGAATCTGAAATTACTTCTGAAATTACTGCTTTTCACCAAAACATCACATTTTTTTTTCCCAATGGAAACTCATAATAACATTAAAAAATTTAATAAAAATTCTCAACACCATGCTAAGCAATTCTTGGTTTGAAACCGACAATTTCACACTTTCCTGAATTTTTATGTTATTTTCCAGTAGAAAATGAAAGTAACTCCCTTTATTAGGAAGAAACAATGACAGACTGTCTCGATTCCATTTCACTTTATACATTTGTGTTAATAACTGAAAAGTGTTTACTGAGAGAAAACAAAACTCATAGAAGTGAGCTGTATGTTTTGCTGAGAACATGATGATGTTTGAGGACATTCTCATCAGATTAGTGAATTCCTTAATCTTTTTTCCATTCTTGTTGGATATCTGTCCTCTTTTCTTAGAAGTCTGATGAAGCATAGCTGTCAGGTGAATCGAAGACTGCAAAAAAAAGAAAAAAACCCCAGTTAGTTAATTTATCAGTCTCACAAAGGGCTTTGAAGCACAGATAGAAATATTGAATAGAACTGAACATGTAATGTGAAAGCACTAGAAAGTGATTAAGGCCCTGGAGACCTGAGTTTCTCTGAAGACAAGCTTCTAATGTGTGTGCAACTTTGAGGGGGAGTTTTTGGTGTTTTGCTTTTCTAGTACATTTGTTTTATTTTTAGAGAAGAGAAAAATAAGCCTGGACATCACAAATGGGAAAATTATCACAGCTCACACTGAGTCTTAACAGATGGACAAATCTTCCAGTCATTCATAGATCATATGGGACTGATGATGAGGCCTGATGGCTGCCTCACTGCTGGATCCACTTAACCCTCCATTGCTGCAGGAGAACATTTTATTTGAAGTTTTCCCCCTTCTCCACTAGTCTCAACTTTGTAGTGGTAACTGCTTTGTTTTTCATGCATGATCTAATTCAGTGACATTCTCTAAAGAATATATTGAAAAAGTTGTGAAGCTACAATAAATTTCAGATTCAGCAGCCTTGCAGACAGTGAGCTTGAAAGACACCCTCAAAAATGGCTGTAGTATGTATGCTGTTCAGAGTATGCAATACTCTGTTTAGCTGTGTTCACTTACTACTTTACTATAGAGAATCCTTCTGATGGAAACCCAGGGTAATTCAAAGCATGCTGTGCTTAGGTCCTCTTTGAAGCAGCTATGAAAATAGTGTAGATGTAGTCAGTGAAGTGCTGAACAAGATGAGACAGTGTGGTTAATATTTGTCTGCAAGAAGATGAGGAGCTAAGCACCATCATCTTCATGCAGATGCCTTTTCATAACTCCTATGCCAGTGATAACTAGCAATACTGCCTGGAATTAATGTGTTATTGGAGCCATAAAACAACTTGCTTAGTGATAACTTCATTGAGTTATTTAATTATCTTTCACGGGTAGGGGTCTTACATTTTAAGTCACTTAAATTTGAATTACAGTTGAATCTCATGATCTCCAACCACTTAAAGCTAAGACAAAATGTTGTCATATGTATAGATTTATATAACTAATATATATATATATAAAGGCTAGGAAGAACAGTCTGGTGGTAACAAAAGCAGCTGAAATATCTCTAGCTATCAACACACCTAATTCAGTGGGATAGTTTGAAAAATGTGTCATTACAGTGTTTATCAGTGATATTACAGAAGACTCCTTTCGTTTTTCCAGTCTGAGGAGCCAGGATATACTGTCTTATAAACATTCCAATAGTGTATATCTTTTTTTTTTTTTTTCCACAAAGGGGAAAAATACAGCCACTAATAACTTAACTGATTTGTAAAGCCAATTAAACTAAAGACTTTGAAAAATCTTTAGTTCTTTAAAATAATTCTGGAAATATGCTTATCTACGGAAATTAAAGCCAGATTACAGCACTTTTATTTTCATTGTATTATCTCAAACAAGAATTAACTAATGGTAGTTTTTTCTAAACATAAAAAAGTATTGGACATATGCAAGGACGGATTTAATGTATATCACCATAAAAGCATAATAGAACTAGAACGAATTTCACTTTCTCCTGGAGATAGTCTCCTGATTTGCTCGAAGATTACAATTGCTGAAAATGATGCAACTGTTTTAAGTGTGACCTGCATGAATATAAAGCCAGGAAGTAATGAGCTTAAATTCATTACATTTCACAGAAATGCTTCAGGATGTGAAAAATAACACTGGCTAATGAATTATCACTGTTATCTTCATTGGGAAGATGACAACTATGGGGAAAAAAAAGCTTTAAGGAACTTGTGTATACAAAAACGGTCTGGGTTTTGATTTATAGCATTTTGGTCAAAGAAAAGTATGAATTATATTTGTAGCACAGCCTTTCCTGTTTACAAAATGTCCTTCTTTATTGCTGTTTCCAAATGTACATTGTTTTAAACTCTGAAACAGATGTTACTTTGTATTGTCAGGGAGATCAGCTTGTCACTGTAGATGTCTACATTTGGATCCAAAAGTTTAAGGGTTTTTTCTGGACCTTTTCAAAGATAATATTCTCTGTGTAGCCTTTGATCTGTTTTCCCCCCATTTTTTTGTACTAAGGTAAAATGTACCATTATAGCAACTTTTTAGTAGCTTGGAAATCTCCATGTAAGCAAAAGGCTCACTACAAGTACCATGTGCTTTTAAACATAGTTCTTTGTTACTATTTCATCCTGTTTTTTTCATAAACATAGAGACTCAGAATACCTATTAAAGACATTTGTTTGACATTTTGATATTTTAGCAATAATTTTACCTTAATTTATAGTTCCAGCTTTCTGGTTAATGCATCAGTTAGAAGACAGGAGAACTAGAGTTTCCAGAAACTTTATTTTGCTTTGTTTTAATCCAACAACACTTACATGCAGTTGCTATCCAAAAGATGAGCATATCTCTAACCATATTCTGCTTTATCAGGAGTGCAGATGTTAAGACGAAGACAGAAAACATTTGCTACCAAATAAAACACCAGCATCCTGAGAACTGTGTTTAGTTTTACTCTCTCCCTCTCAAGAACTTTGTGATGGAGTTAAATGAGGTATAGACAAGGACAGCTATACCATGATGATCAAGATGTAGTAGTTGCCTTAAAAGGGCTTTAAAAAGCTGAAACTCTTGGAGAAGAACAGGCTAAGAAGGAATATGGCTAAGATTTACAAAATCATGAAAGCAGTAGTTAAGATGAACATGAACAGTTATTCACTAAGGGGCACTCAGCGAAACTTGAAGCACATCAGTTTCTATATATAAAGGAGGTACTTTTTTATGCAGCAATTAGGGAACATCAGAAACACAATGCAGAGAAAAGTGTGGAGGTAAAGAAGGGCTACGAAAAAGATACATACAAAAAGGGGTTAGACATTTTCCTGGAGGACAGCTCCAAAAACAAGTTCCAAGCAAATCGTATTGGGTTTACGTGGCAAGGTTTTGATAGCAGGGGGGCTGCAGGGGTGGTGTCTGTGAGAAGAGATAAGGAGCTGCCCCAATGTCTAACAAAGGCAGTCCCAGCTGACTTCAGGACGGACATGCTGCTGACCAAAAATCAGCCATTCAGCAACTCTGGTGGCATCTCTGTGATAACATATTTTAAAAAGGGTGAAAAATACTGAGCTGCAGCTGTGTGAGAGAGGAGAAAAATGAAGTGAGAGGAAAAACCCTGCAGACACCAAGGTCAGTGAAGAAGGAAGGGAAAGATGTGCTCCAGGCACCAGAGCAGAGATTCCCCTGCTGTCCATGGAGAAGATCATGGTGAAACAGGTTGTCCCCCTGCAGCCTGTGGAAAGAGCCACAGCAAAGCAGATACCCATCCTGCAGCCCATGAAAGTCCTCATGATGCAGAAGGTGGACGTGCCCTGAAGGAAGCTTCAGCCCATGGATAGCCCACATAGAAGTGTGTTTTCTGGCAGGATCTGTAACACTTAGGATCGGTTCTTGAAGGACTTTATCCCATAGAAGGGACTCTACATTGGAGCAGAGGAACAGCAGGAGGAGAAAGGAGCAGCAGAGACGAATCATTATGAATTGACTGCAACCCCATCCCCCATTCCCGTGCGTGGCTCAGGAATGGTAAGGAGGTAGAAGAGTCAGAAGGGAAGTTGATCCTGGGAAGATGGGAGGGGTGGGGAAGAAGGTGTTTCTAGTTTTGTTCTTATTTGTCACTATCTTACTCTTTTTTTACTTGATAATAAATTAAATTAATCTTCCCTAAGTTGATTCATGTTTTCCCATAGCTGTAATTGGTGAGTGATCTCCTTGTCTTTACCTTGACCCATGAACTCTTTCATCTTATTTTCTCTGCCTGTCTTGCTGAGGAGGGAGAGTGAGAAAGCAGCTTGATGGACACCTGGAAGCCAGCCAAAGTTAACCTACCACAAGAACTACGCAGGGATATACTGTGTAATACCCCTATTACAAGAATTCTGAATAGTGAAGGAATACAAAGGGGGTGGAGCAAGCAATTTTCTTGGCTCATATTCTTTTCCTTCATAGCATCTCCCATTGTCACTGTCTGATACATCATATTTAGCTAGATAGACTGACGCAGACTGTCTGACCCAGTAGGACATTTCCCATGTTCTGATATTCTTATGTGGAACTAAGGAAGTAATGGTAGGAATGCTGGATTTTTTCTGGTGTTTTTATTTGCTTTAAAAATTTGCTGGTTATGAAACGAAGCTGTCTTGTGGCTGTATGGCGTAAGGTCAGAAAGACATAGATACTGACAAAGATTAGATGTCGATATAGATAGGTAGAAAAAAAACCCACATTGCCAGAACTTAATCTCCTCGGAGTATTTTCAGTATGTTAAATATAAAAGCTTGCAAACCTGTAGAGTTTATTAACAATTCCTGGCATCAGATGCCAGGAGGTACAATCAGTCATTATTTCAAACATTACTTTAGCTGAACAAAGTGGCAAAACCCCTTGCTCTTCTTGACTTGGAATTAAATGAGGTAAGACTCATAGGGAGAGGTAATATATTTCATTTGACTGATATAACTGAGAAAAATAGCTAAACTTTTGGACACCAAAGGATTTCTATGGCTCTACAAGAGAATTTAAGTGGACTGCATTGTATCCTCTTTTCATACTATCACCTACTTCACCACATGATCTCATATCAAGAGATATAATCTCAGGAACCACAGCTCTATCTCTCTATTTATAAAAGGGATACAATTTTTTCTAAGTGCCACAGTAGTATTCCAACATGTTCTATGGCATGACCAGAACAGAAGGAAAATTAATACATTCATTTCACTTTTTTCCTCCTTAACAGTAGAGTGCAATGTTGGTAGGAAACTAGTGCTATGAATAATTTATATATCTTTTTTATATATCTTTAATGGTTTCAAGATTAAGGACAATAGTTTAGAATGCTTGCAAGCCATGATAAAGTTTAAACCTGTATTTTGCTTCATAATCAAAGGGAAATCAGAAATTACCTTCTGGTTCTTGTAATAACATCCTGTCACAGAGCAATGAATTGTACTGGTGAAGAAAGTATAGTCAGAGTATTATGATTTTTAAAACACAGTTTGAAGTCATGTTTTATCTTTTCAAATCAAACTTGAAGAAAATATCACATGATTTTATTACAAAAATCAATAACAAATCAGTTGATCTCAAATTTATTACCAGGGTGCTCTTGCCTCATAGGCTCAGATTCACCAGTTACCACTAACCACAATTCACTGACTCCTCAATGCATTTGTAAATACAGATATGGGGCTAAGAGAAACAAGTACTGAATGTTTTACTATGTTGATTTTCTTTCATAGTGTGAACATTCTTCTTTAAATGAAAACAGAGTTGAACACCCACTCATCCAGGTTTGGCTTATCAACAAAACAAGCAAGCAAACAAACAAACAAACAATATGCATGCTGAGAGAGTAAAATCCAGCTGAAGTTTTGAAATGTTTGGGTGCTTAGATTTCTTATATAATCGAGAGAGTGTTTCTTGTACATCAACCTTGGGTTATAAGCCACATTGTCGTCTTGGTGTTTCATCAGGAACTGCTTAGTTATTTTCCTAGAAGAAAAAAACTGACAAAAAAAACCCCAAACAAACTCCCAGCAACCCCGCCCCCTCCCCAAAACCCCTAGCAATCAGCAAATTAAGATAAATAAGGAAATCATATTCTACGGATATCACAAAAAAAAGATCAACGAGTTCTCCTTCATAGGAGAATACAGTACTTGCAAGTCAGGTCTAGTTAGATTTATCACTGTTTATGCAAAGGAAAGGTACTGTAGGTCAGATTGATGTATGTGAGAAAGAAGAACGGCTGCAAGCTTGACAAGGGTGGGAAGGAAATTGAGCACTGAGATCGTGTTATATGAGATGGAGTTCTGTCCCTCTGTCAGGTGTGACTATGGAAGTATGGCCTCATCAGATCCTTTCAGGTCTCTTAAGGCTACACCTGGGAAGAATCATACCACTCTGTACAACAATACCTTTTTACCTCCTACATAGCACTTACACGTGACTGTCAGACTAATTCGTTTCATGTAGTTCATAGGACTGACAATCCAGGGAAAACTTCAGTGCTGTGGGACCCACCAGTACCATGGCAGGGAAATGGAAAACGGGAGTTCACAGAGGGAGCAAATTCCTTGTTAGTCTCAGCTAGAACAGCATGTATGTGCTTATGGGAGAATCTCCCGTTCCTCTTGATATTTGTTTTCTAAATCAGATCTAGGTCCTCATCTGCACATCACTTATCCTTTAAAACATACTAACTTTGCACAGTATTAAAGAAAAAATTCTGTAGTAAATACAGGTTTAAATAAAAGTGTAGAAGAATGTTGTACTCATTTTTTTTCCTTTTATTTTTCTTTATTTTGTAGAGTTTAGTGTGACTTTATGATCCCAGAGTGCAGAATAAAGGAAAAAAAGCATCTGCTTCATAGTCTAATTTGCATAGTACTTTGTATAATGGATATTTTAGAAACACAAAATTTCTCAGGAGACCTTCACGTAAGAACTTTACAGCATCTCCACAATGCTGAAAATAATGCAAAACAATTTATGTTAAAATCAGTAAAGGATGAAAAATATTTGTAAGTTTGGTTCAGCTATGCATAGAAAAATGAATATTTTTTTTGAAATTTATCTAAATTTTACAACTTCTTAATTTATGAATTGAGCTGTAAATTCCAAAATAAAGCCTCTCATAAGACTTGCATTTCCAACTGTGGTTTCAGCACACTTGGTAGTTTGACAGTACTTTCTTTCCCTCTCATATGTCATTGTTTCTGTTCTGAACCATGAACAAATGCAGACAGCGCAGATAAATACACGTACTGGGGGATGGGGAGGAAGTAAAAAGAAAAAAAAGAACCACAACACCGTAAAAGTATTTTTCGAGCTAATCAAATTTCATAAACAGGTTACCTGAAGATTAAGGAGAGTTTTCATTTCCCCTTAAGCACAGAAACCCACTTTTAAAATGTCTAAATTGCCAGACTGACTTAAAGAGTAAGTAGAGAGCAAAGAAGTTAGAAGAATAGTAGGCATTTTTAAGCTCTTTGACATACAAAATGTTCCAAGGTGTTAGATAAATCCCAAAGGAAAGCTGAGGTGGTGAAATCATATATCTATGGTCATGAGAAAATACACATAACACAAATTTTGCTTTGTCTACTCTCTTTTCACTTTCTAGTTCCCATAAGGAGCACAACAGTCTTCTTTGGTTGCATTAGCAGAAGACAATTCCTTTTCATCAAAGTGTCACTCACTTGCCTGTTGCCAACAAGTTGCAAGGTTTGAACTGGTTTGGGCATTGCTCTCTTAATCATTTTGTACCTTCCAACTAAACTTACTGGGGTCTAATGGAGAACAAAGTGCCAAATTTTGTATGGCATGCACATGGCTAATATGATTTTGAGGATAATAGTATATCTACAAGCTGATCTGTGTCATTTGACCTGTGGCTAACAGTCTGTAACCCTATTTTATATAGCCAAATGTAGTTTTTGTGCTTAATAGTCTGTGATGGATTTTTCTTCCATTGTTTTTTCTAAGCTTCTCTTGAATCTACAGTGCTGCTGCAAGGTCCTCTGACTAGACTCCACAGTTAAATTAGAGGTTGTATGAAGACGACCCTTTTCCTCCTTCCTTGCTTCCTTCCCCCCCCCCTTCTTGATAATTTAATTTGAAATCCTCTAGTTCTTGCTGAGGGAGAAAAAGTAATGTCCACTCATGTGCATGATTTTGCTGCATATCCCAAGGCTGAAACCCCAAAATAATAAACATTCGCCAGTATAATTGCATATCAATCCTATATTGCAATTAAATTCTGGTGATTACACTGAAGAAAACCATGAAGTATCCTTAATGATGAACCTGAACTTTAATGCAAATCTCTTCCTTATAGCATCATTCCAGCTATTTATTTTCTAAAGGCACAGGTAAGAAGTTATTATATATTGTTTCTTTTAAAATTTCTGCAGGGGAAGAAAAGTCTGAAAGAGAGACCAGAATGGGAAACTCTCAGAAAAAAAACTCAGAAATATTTCACGTCAAAGGGTTCTACAGTGCCTGAGATATTTATAATGATTATTTTCAATCCATGTACCTCAAGCTTCATTTCACAAGGTCCTAGACTCATTGATTCTACTGGAATGCATGATTTAATGAAGTATAAGTGGAAAATAGTCAATCCATAAGAAAATTAAAAATGTTAAGAAACTTTATAACAGAAATATTTTTTAAGAAATAGAGTAAATAAGTAGTGAGTAACAACAGAGTCTGGAGATTAACTGAAAATTTTAAAATTCTGGAGAAAAGATATGTTATTCCAATTCAGTATTATAGGATGACCAGGACAAAGGTTTATCATAATTTTCATTTATTTTTTTAATTAAAAAACTAATTAAAAATTTGCTTGTCTGCATAACATAATTTAACTTAATATATCATAGTTCTTGTAAAGAAAGAAAAAGTGGAAAAGTCTTATGTACATAGTCAGACCATATTCTATTCTGACTAGATGCTGCAATACTCTGATTTCTTTGGTGCCAAACGAAAAACAGTAACAATAAAAACCCCAATACTTTGGGCACAAGGAAATTTTCTGGGATAAGAATTTCAGAGAAACTATTCAGAAACATTAAGAATTTTTTAAATTGTCCCACATCTATATAGCAGAGAAAAATCTTATACTTTTCAGACTTCTATTCAATTTGGAAATTGTACTTTTATTTTTCTATATGATTTAAAATTCATAAGATTTATAATCCTGAGAAATTAAGGAATTAAAAATCTGAAAGTTTGGATTAGTTGAATTAGAAAAAAAAGTTTCTATAAATATGTTAACAATAAAAGGAGGACTAAGGATAGTCACCGTCCTTTATTAAACAGGGGCTGAAACATAGTGGCAAAGGATGAGGAAAAGTCTGAGATACTTAATGCCTTCCTTGCCTCAGTCTTTAGTAGCAGGACTAGTTGTTTGTTCCCTGACTATCCAGCCGCCTGAGCTAGTAGACAGGGGCAGGGAGCAGAATGAAGCCCCCATAATCCAAGGGGGTAAGTGAACTGCTACGGCACTCAGACATACACAAGTCTATGGGGCCAGATGGGATCCACCCTAGGGTGCTGAGGGAGCTGGTGGAAGTGCTCACCAAGCCACTTTCCATCATTTATCAGCAGCCCTGGTTAACTGGGGAGGTCCTAGTTGGCTGGAGGTTAGTAAATGTGACACCCATCCACAAGAAGGGCTGGAAGGAAGATCCAGGAAACTACAGGCCTGTCAGTCTGACCTCAGTGCTGGGGAATGTTATGGAACAGATCATCCTGAGTGCCATTACGTGGCACATACAGGACAACAAGGTGATCAAGCCCAGTCAGCACGGGTTCATGAAAGGCATGACTAACCTGATCCTCTATGACAAGGTGACCAGCTTAGTGGATGAGAGAAAGGCTGTGGTTGCTGTTTACCTGGACTTTAGTAAAGCCTTTGACACCATTTCCCACAGCATTCCCCTGGAGAAACTGACTGATCATGGCTTGGATGGGTGTATTCTTCCCTGGGTAAAAAAATGGCTGGAAGGCCAGGGCCAAAATGTGCTGGTGAATGGAGTTAAATCCAGTTGGCAGCTGGTCACAAGTTGTGTTTCCCAGGGCTCGGTACTGGGACCAGTTCTGTTTAATATCTTTATCAACGACCTGGATGAGGGGATCAAGTGCGCCCTCAGTGAGTTTGCCGACAACATCAAGTTTGGTGGGAGTGTTGACCTGCTTGAGGGTAGGATGGCTCTACAGAGGGATCTGGGCAGGCTGGATTGATGGGCTGAGGCCAATGGTACGAGATTCAACAAGGCCAAGTGCCAGGTCCTGCACTTGGGTCACAACAACCCCATGCAGCGCTACAGGCTTGGGGAAGGGCAGCTGGAAAGCTGCCCGGCAGAAAAGGACCTGGGGGTGTTGGTCAACAGCCAGCTGAATATGATCCAGCNGCAGCTGGAAAGCTGCCCGGCAGAAAAGGACCTGGGGGTGTTGGTCAACAGCCAGCTGAATATGATCCAGCAGTGTGCCCAGGTGGCCAAGGTGGCCAACAGCATCCTGGATTGTAGAAGAATAGTGTGGCCAGCAGGA
>VYXH01007181.1:51003-54822 GCA_013397275.1 Burhinus bistriatus | reverse complement strand
TTTTTTTTTTTTTTTGGTGGCTTACTAATGGGATGGGATGGCCATGATTTGATTCCAAGCTTCCAGTGTGCTTTTGAAAGTACAAGTCATGATCAGAGCTATCTGCTGTGCACATTAGCCTAGCAACCCTGGTCCTGTAGGTAGAAGATGGGGGAGATCATTGGGAAGATGTTCTTGTGATTGTATTGGATTATGCCAGGGGTTTATATTATGTTTTTGAGAGGAAAGATAAGTTTTGACCATCCAAGACTTTCCTTTTTTTACTGCTTTCTGGGGAAGGGGACCTGACTAAACTTTATTTGTTTTGGTTTACTAATACTGGCATATGTCCAGTCCAAACCTAGTACATAAATGTTTCTGTTTAGCTGCACTGCCTTATAAATCTATTCTGCCTGTGTTTGTTTCATAAGCAGTTGTGTGGAGGCTCTGCAGATAATTAAATGGAATTAAGCCTGTGGTGGGTCAGTAGTGGTGGGGAGGCAAGGAAGTAGTAAAATACCTTTTTATCACTCTTCGTAGTTTCTTGGGATAGCAGAGTAAGCAACTGCAGTGGAGTATGGTGCAAAACTTTTGTGTACATGTAAGTTTTTATCTGATCTGGCCAGGGTAATTTAAGCAAGTTCTCAAGAAGTGCAGGCCAGTGTGCATAGGGTCACTGATAAAATTCTGCTGTTCCTTACATTAGGTAATTGAGTTCATAAAGCTTGACAGTACAGGATTTTGGGTAAGACGCATTAACAGATTAACATCTTGTCTTAACAGGAAAATGTTTATTGGTGGCCTTAGCTGGGACACTACAAAGAAAGATCTGAAGGACTATTTCTCTAAATTTGGTGAAGTTGTAGACTGCACTCTGAAGTTAGATCCTATCACTGGGCGATCAAGAGGCTTTGGCTTTGTACTCTTCAAAGAATCGGAGAGCGTAGATAAGGTAATATTAATGTAACGAAACAACATGTTCAGTTTTGGATAGCAAAGATAGAGCACTCATATAATTGTATGCATACCTGTTTGTACGTGATCTGTTAAGGATAACTCTGGGAGACAATATATTTAAGATGCTTGTTGAAATGTTGGGGTTTTTTTTCGCAAAATGTCTTCCTCGGGATGCAGTGGCCAGGACCAGCACTGATTTGCAAAGTGTGGCTTTGGATACTTACAGGGGAGTGTACTGCAAGCCACTGGACTTGAGCACTTCAAAAATACTGTATGTAAATGTCTGCTGCCTACTACTGTGAAAGCAGTAATTTACAAAGAACTTAAGCCTTTGCATTACAGAGCTGCAACGTGAACCTCTAGAGTTGAGCCAGTGGCTTTGATAGAGTTGGACTTCATCCAAGCAAAAAAGAGCTGTTAACATTTCTAAAATGCTGTTGACACAGTACACTGAACAAAGTTTTCACCTTCATTGACCTTTGGTAATATCTAAAGTGCAGATTCATTAGTTCATGAGGTTGAGTATGGGATTGTAGAATACTTTCTGAGAAACATTACACACTCCCCTTGTTGAAATGCTTTGTTAGAACCGTCTATGTCAGGGGATAGTGAACAAAATATGGAACTGTTTGGTTTTGTGCAACAAATTATTGCTGTGATCAAAGTATTGAAATAGAGGTGATAACATTAACATAAACTAAGTATAAAATAACCGGGCCTTGCTCAAAACATCAGTGAAACATTCAGCTTGAATCGCAAGTAAGATTGTGTTTTGATTTTTCCACAGGTCATGGACCAGAAAGAACACAAGCTGAATGGAAAGGTCATTGATCCAAAAAGAGCTAAAGCCATGAAAACAAAAGAACCTGTTAAAAAGATTTTTGTTGGGGGCTTATCTCCAGACACACCTGAGGAGAAAATAAGGGAATATTTTGGAGGTTTTGGTGAGGTACGTGGTGAAATAAACTGCTTATACTTGTAGAACTTGTTCTGTCTTCACAAATTTAGTAATAAAAAGCAACCCCCAATGCAACCTGCATGGATGCTACTGTAAACTTAATGGCCAGTGTGGCTCCATGTGTCTTAGTAGTCAGAATTTTAATGATGCAGGTATTAATTACAGGCTTTGAGTTGCTGGGTTAATGGAAGGAGGAGCTGGGATAAGTCAGAGAGTCAGCAACTGATTCATGGTATGTCTGAGAGTCTTGAGTGGGACAGGCATGGGAGGCAACATTTTTGAGCGTGCTGCGTTGGTCAGTTGGGTGAGATGCTCTTCAGCCACTCCAGCTGATCTGCAGTGGCACAGATTCAGACAGTTTGCCTAAATTATGTGCAACTATGTAGTCTTTGTCTCTCTCTGTCCCCAGTTTTTGGTGGTGCAGATGAACAAAAATATCACTGCAGTCCTTAAAAGCTGGCCTTGTATTAGGAGCTTGGTACAGCTGCCACTTCCCTATTAGTTCTTGGATGTTGCCAGCATCAGGTCATGACAACTCTGTTGTCAGGGAGTTCGGTTGTCAAATACCTGCCATCTTACTGTCTTACAGTTCATTCTGGGCTATAGACTTTAATTACTGTTTGCCTAGGCTGAAGTCTTGTGTGCCATATGTAAGAAGAACTTTATGTAAGAAGAACTTTACTCTGTGTTTGTAGTCAAGTGTAAAATTTGTCCAGTTTAACATACAATTTTAGCAGAATTGTGGATGAGCAGAACTATGAACTGGCACAAAACTACACATTTTTCATACAAAACTTGGAAGGTTTAGGTCTGCTCAAGGTTTGAAACACCTGGTTACTTCAATCTCAACTGAATTAAAACTGAAAGTCAAACCGAGACTATTTATCTGGCACAACTAAAATATTCTTTGTGCACCGTATTTTGTATCAGTTCCTGAATGAGCAAATGATACTATTAGAGGAAAAAAAAATCTTCTAGACAATTATGAACACTATTTCTAGTGAAGGTGGTGTTTGTGATGTTGATGGTGATGGTTTCTAGTGATGTAAAGCCCTACGAAGGAGGCACATTATCATATTCATGTTAAATAACTGCAGTTAACAAATACGACCTGTTAGAAACATTTTTAAGTGGCATGAATGGCAGGATAAAAGATAAAATCACTGTCTTCTACCAGGTTGAATCGATAGAGCTCCCTATGGACAACAAAACTAACAAGAGGCGTGGATTTTGCTTCATTACTTTCAAGGAGGAGGAACCAGTGAAGAAAATAATGGAAAAGAAATACCACAATGTTGGGCTTAGTAAAGTAGGTGGAGTTTTTCCTGGAGAAAATGAACACTGACAATAGAGGGAGTTACGTTATCAGTTGCATCTGGGGATAATAGTCTGAAAATACTTGTAAGCATTGTTTCTCACATGTAAGCATTAAGCCTATGTAGTATTTATATAGGTGCTAGGAATAGGTTACTGTAATGTTAACTTCTGAGCTGAGGGGGTTTCTGGTGAGGTTTTGTAGTGCACCCCCTGTGGGGAAAGGGCTGTTCATTGTGAAGCTCCCGCGTTCTCTAGCTGTGTGCTCAGAGTGCTGTGTCACTGATCTGCTGTATCGCTGCATCATGTTTTACAGGTAGCGGGATCTTTGTGTGTTTAATATGGAAATACTTTGTTGTTTTAAGCAAAATGTCAGTTTATCTTGGAGTGCTTCCAAAACTGAAATGAAATAGAAAGTTAGGCTTTCCTGTTGGAAGTTACGTTCCTTTCAGAAACCTGGTAGAAATTCAACCTACTAACAAAAACTCAAATTGCAGCTAGCCTCTTCTTTATTGGATGAATATGTAGTGGAAGCTTCAGAACAGAGTTGAGTGAAGATGTTGACCATACTTTTGTAACTCAAATTTGATTTCACTTTTCTCAGATAAATA
>VYXH01007181.1:18503-46003 GCA_013397275.1 Burhinus bistriatus | reverse complement strand
TCCTTAAGCTTGGTCCTTGTAGCACTTAAATAGGACTGAAAATGGGTTGATAGGCAAGATGGATTTACATGCTCAGAACAGTTTAATAAGCATGGGGAGGCAGTGTGCATGCTGCCTTAGCTTCCTTCCAATTGACCTGTGCCTTGCAACACTTGGCCAGTAATTGCCATGAATTCTTTGTATATGAAGATTGTCGCATATTCTACACTACACACCAGCAGTTACTAATAAATCTATTAAGCCCTTATATTTTTCAATCTTCACCTAGTTCTCAAATGCACTTGACTATAGGAATGTGATTTTTGTCCCTGGTCCTTCACCCATGACATGTTGTGAAGCTGATAGTTTTGCCCAGCTTCCTTTCCATCCTAGGCATGTCCAGCACACGCTGAGTAAGAATTAATGGTAAGTGCATGTAATGCTAGGTTGTGAAAGCAATTCCTGTTCTTGATTACTTACTGTGTCCCAGAAGATCCTGGGCTGTGCATAAACTTCTTAAGGAAAGAGGCTCAGCTCTGCTGCATAGACTTACTGAAGGAACTTCCTAGGTAACTTTTTGTTACTGAAGCTGCAGCTGGATAACACCCTGAATGCTGTCTTCAGCTTGTTTTGGGGGGTGAGGTAGGTTGTGCAACACCAACTACTGCTCAGGTGTTCTTAGCAAGGAGAGTGAGTAATGTGCAAGTATTGAATTTGGTTAGCTTTTCGTCTTAGAAAAAGGAAGCTTTGTTTTGAAGTCTCATGAAAGCAGGCATCTGAATACTTCCCTGACAAATGTGGTAGAAGAGCTATCAGCTTTTGGTGCTGTGTCATCAGTGCAGCTTTGCTTTCTCACTGCGTAAGCAATTAAGTGTTCTATTAGCTGAGCTGTTTGGTTTCCAGACGTGTGAGAAGTTAAGCCCAAATGGTTCTCCATTTTGGCTCTTGTGAGCAATGAGGAGGAACGTTTTCTAATGACCTTGGGGTTTCAGTCTCGTAAATTGGAATTTGGAATCACCTCTGGCAAATGATGCTCTCGCTATGCTACCTTGCTTAGGAATAATAGAAAAGGGTAGTTGAGCTGGATTTGTCACTGCTCTGTGCTGCACCTGTGGAAGCCCCGGGGTAGTTTTTGCTTCAAATGTCTATCACCTAAGTGCTTTTAAACTTTGTGCTTGAAGTTAGAGATGGCAAGATTCCCTGCGCATCTTTTGTAAGGTAAGGTTGTCAATGTAGTTCTTCAAAAAGAACCAGCAAATTGTAGTTAGAGACAGAACTTGCATCTTTCCTTGCTGGAAGGATGAGAGTACTTCAGTGGGTACAAATCATCTGTTGGGCAGGCTGATGGTCTCAGTCTACAAGATCAAGTGGGTAGGATGTTTCCATGGACAGGCCTGGCCGTTTCAGTTGTCCAGAAACTGTGGTAGCAGCTTTTTCTTTTTTTTTTTTTTCTCCCCCCCCTCCTTTTTTTTTAATTAGTTGTAGCTGTAACTGGCAGAGGATTTGTTCAGTTATTTGGGTACCTAAGTCTACAGCGTGTTCCTTAGTGGGAGAAAAATGCAGTCAAAGGGCAACTTGGAAGGAGGGACAAGCAGAAGGTTTGCATTCCTTTATGCTCAGCAAGTCAGACTCGATTTTCAGATTTGAATTATTGTAATGGATGTATTACCAAGAAGGCATACTTGATGGGAGCATCTCAACATTCCTTATTGAACAAAGCACAGGGTATTCGTCTCACCGCTGATGTTTAGAGCTCCTGTGAAATAATGGGATCACTGTGGGTGCAAGGAGGCTGCACTGGCTGTTACCTTCTGCTTGCTGAGGTCTTCCAGCAAGCCACCACTACAGCCAGGTAATTGCAAGTAATTACAAAATAGCACCCTGTGTGTGCATGTCTCTAGAGCATTCACTTTTTAACTGGAAGCAATGTGGCTGTCATTATCTGCTGGAGAGAATTATCTTGTAGGTACAGCAAAACTCTGCCCTGGTTGCTGAAAATCACTGGTTAAAAGCAAAGAGGCAGAGAAACAACTGGCAACTGAAGCACTCATAGCTGTGAAAGAGCTGGGCTGTACCGATCGGGTGGTTTCTCACAAACGTCAGTATTTTTCGTTGTGCCCACTCCAATAGCGTGATACCAAAACTGAAAATGAAGTTATAAGGAGCAGAAGTGTCTAAAAAAGGAGGACTTCTCTAAGGACATTTGAGGACAAATGTATGTGATTTCTGAGTTTCTTTATGACCTAGCTGTTTTCGAATCAGGTCAGCATCACCAGCTGGTGCAAGATGTCTCTTCTGACAGAGAAGTATAGCAACTGGAAGATGATTACATTTGCTGTCATCTGGCTGAAGTGATGAGCTGTCCCTACTTGGTGTTTGTGCGGGTCCAGAGTAAAAGGTGTGTGAAACGCGATCATTCCATCTCTGCAGTTGTGTCATGGTGCTTGTCCTGGGGAAAAATGACACCAGGCTTTCTGAGCAGCTCTCTGGGCTTGGTCTATGAAAGGGATGAGGTCCTGAAAGTTTGTATCGGGATTATCGTCATAACTACGAGCAGGATGAATATTAAAGCAAGTAGGAGAACTATTAGAGCAGTCTTGAATCATTTTGGTGTATTTCCTCCACATCTTCCTGGAAATCCCTCTCGATTTTTGGAAAGTCTGAGCATAGGAAAAATGCTGAAAATACGGTATTTCTTTTACAAGGACCAGTGAACCACTTTTGCACATAAACCCATGCGCTAACTGCTTCATAAGAAAACTTTAATTTCCTCAGCAGCTTTCTGCTAGCTGTAACATTTCATGGATGTGCACTGCAGAAACAGATGGGCAAAACCATAGTAAGCCTAATAGCATGCTGATTTTTGTTTTTTTTCCACTGCGTAACTGGAACAACACAATAAACAGAGGTGATAGGGGGTTTTGTTTTTTGGGACTAAATTTCATCTATGTTCTGCAGCGGTTTCAGGAAAACATCAGACCGTAGGTGCGAAATGATGGCATTTTAACATTGTAAACATACCCAATAAAAGGCATGAAAGGATTCCTAATATGCCTCATTTGTTCTCACAAAAACGTTAGTACAAAGAGCCTCTGTAAAATAAGGTTGTTTGGGAAGTTTCAGTTGTGTAAGTAAGGTAGTGCCTTCAGTGTTTGGGTTATTACCAATGTGAGCTCATTTTGCTGGTGTAATGTTTATGGGCTATAAGCACTCAATGGATGCCAGATAAGCTGCAAGGTGTACAAAGTTCACCGGAAGATGTACAGCATGCAGTTGAGTCAAATCCTTAACTTCTTGCACGTACTTCCACGTGTTACTGCCTTCAGAGACATTTTAAAACATTCTGCATTTGGGACTGGAAAAACAACTAAGATTTAGAAGAGAAGCATTGGGCAGTTTTGCAAAACGCCCTGATTGTACAATGCAACAGTTTGACAATAGTCAGAAAAAAACAGTGCCACAGCTTGAGGGAGGGGGTCAATACCAGGGTTTGGAAGTCATCTGTTCTTCCAAGTGGCTCTTTCAGGTTGTCTTCCAAAATTTCTTTGTTGGTGGGTGGTAAGACTTTTAATCCCCTCATCTTGAGTGTGTAGGAGAGGAACCATAGCATCCCTTGACTCCTGGTTGTACTTAACCTTCTCAGGACAAGAGTTTTCCCCAGCAGGTACTGCTCCATCAGATACCTCCCACCTGCTCAAATTTTGAAAGAAGTGAAGCAAAGTATGACCCGCCCTTGAGAAGCCCAGCACACCATCATCTTGTTAAGGCTTAAGTGAAGATTTAGCCTGCAGTTTTGGTGGAAAAATAGGGTTCATTAAGTCTATCTGAGTCAATGCCTCCCTTGCCCCCTCTGCTGTGAGCATGTTCGGTTGTCTAATGGCTACCTGCAACAAAGAGTAATACTCTCCTTGCATCTGCTACATGTGTTTGATGTGTTTAAAAGCAAAGAAAATAGCTTTTCTGTGTGTGAGAAGGGGAAAATTTGAAAGGTCACTTTAATACTGTGGTTGAAAGAGAGGCTCATGTGAAGTTTACAAGTTCACAAGGTATTCATGCCAGCGTAGGTAAATCCTCCGCTGAGACCAGGCACTGCTGAAAGGAAAAAGAAAGAAGGAAAGAAAGAAAAAGCGGAGCAGCTTTCCTTGTCTTGCTGTTTGTTTCTCTTCTGTCTGCTGAAGGAGGGGAGGGCTGCTGTGCCCCCAGCCCTTCACTGCCATGCCTTCAGTGCAAAGCCTGGCCATGGAGAGAGCTGGTGTGATGTGTGCTGGAGGGTTGGAGACTTGGAACCAGGTGGTCACGGGGAGCCAGGAATATGTGGATGGACGAGACAAGCAGGGTCCTTGTGAGGGTGTATGGAAAAATCAGGGTTTTTTTATTAGTGAAGGATGCGTGTCAGGAAGTTCCCATGCACTCCCAGCTGCTCTTTCTGCTCCCATGCAGGAGATTTTTTCCTCTCCCATGAGTGTACTGAATGCCAAAGCAATTGCTTGTAGGGCTAAGATGTAAATTCAGAAGCAAATTAATAAATTGCTGGGTTTTCTACTTCTGTTTTCTGTTTTGCAGATCAGCTCTAGTGCCAGAGGAATATATACGTAACGTGGCATTTTTCGGTAAAACTCGGGAAAAATAGTGGCTGTTTAATCCTTGAGTTTCTCAAGGGACAGGATTGTTGCAAATCAGAAAGTTATTAAACACTTCCAAGCAAAACACCTGCAATGAAAAAAATGGTATGTAGGCTGAAAATTGGTAGCTACCTAACAGCACTGGTACCAGCATAGCAATACCAAAAGAGATAATCTTTGGGTTTATTTTAAATCTTACCATTTTTCTATATATCTGCAAAGTGGTGAATTCTGCACAGCATCTGCTTAGTCAGCAAATCTGCCCTGACATCTTTACTTGAATTTCTCCAAGTTCAAAAAAGCTAGCCATACTATGGGAAAGAGCTATAATTTCACCCTTTTTGGCCTATAGCCGTAAAAATTTAGTGTGTTTCGATCTAAAGATGTGTTCTGCCCAGCACAGTGAGGGTACCTGGCTCAGGCTGAGCACCCTTATTCCCAGAGTCCTCCCTCCAGACTTGGGTGGGGAGGGGATGAGGCAGGCTCAGGGTAGGGCTAACTGTCTCAGCAGGGGGATGTGCTGTTGTCACAGGGTCTGGCCAACAGCCTCAGCCTTGGTGCGTTTTAAAACATGTGTGTCCTTTTAGTTGTTGGAAGTGTTGAATATTGCCCGTGCCACTTGCTGCAGTTGTGAATTATCTGAAATCAATAACATGGGGGGAAGTTGCTGTCAGCTTTAGCCCTCGACAGCCCTTACGCTGAGAGATCACTTCAGTTTATTGTGTCTGCATGAGATTAACATGGGATTGTAATTGCTAAGTGATGTGGCTGTGAAAGGACCTCTCTTTTTTCTTCACACAGGCAGGAATGTGTTCTTAGTACAGATGTATACAGACCATTATTAATAATTACGTTTTGCATGCATAAATGTTCTCTTAGGAGCTAAGTTTTTCACCTGCATTATTAGTGTCATTACGACCTGATGCATTGTAGAGCTCATTTAATTGCCAGAGCTATTGCCTTGCTGCTTTCTTTAGGAAGAGAATTGTGTTTTGCAAGTGCCTTAAGCTTGGACTGAACTTCTAAAGCTCTGATGCTGTGTCCCATTGGTGTAGGTTAATTTATGTTTGTATGTATGTACGTGTGTATTCTTTTTAAGTCAGTACATGCACATAAAAGGCTATTTTGTTTGATGCAGTACCTTGTATTAAAACATTGGGAATGAGGACATTGGAGGGGGGGGGATTTTCCTAGTCACTGAATCTAAGCATGTATGCTGTAAAACACCTGTAATTTGTAATTTTAAGGATTTTATTCTGTGGATGGTTGGCTCATAGAGGAACCTTGAAATTCATTGCCTTGCTAAGATAACAATCAGTTCTGTCTTAAAGCTGTGGTTTTGTAACTGGGTTGCAGAGCACTTTGTGAAAGTTGCTTCATTTTCTTAAAAAGTAGTGTAGGCTTGTGGATAGAGATTCACAGCTAAATAACTCTCGAAAAGTGACTTTCCTCTGTAGCTCAGTCCAACCTTTCTAGTAAGGAAAAATTAACCCTCTCTTACCTGCTAGTGAGAAATTATGTGGGACTCTGGTACACTTGTTTCATTTTATATTTTGAGCAGATTTGTGTATTTTCTTTTTTTTTCCTTGACATTATATTCAGGAATTTAGCAGTGACCTGAAACTGATCCTACTTAAGCCAGTGGGGGAGATGTCTTAACTTCACCACTAATCAAGTGAAGCGAGTACTGGAAAACCCTGCACCTGGCTCTCAGAGGCAGTTGGTATGACTGGCATTCAGGTATTCAATGCATCTAGCAATTGTCTGGTGTCGGTGTTGAGGGGTTTTCCACCCAGCCCTTGACTGCTACCCAAGAAGAGCTGGTGTTTCCTGCATGCCCCATGTCATTTCTGCCCCAGCCCTGCAGGTATTATGGATGCCCAGGATGCTGCAAGCGTGGCTAGGTGGGCAGCTGGATGGAGCTCTCCCTCCTCGTCTCTGCTCAAAAGTGTTTGTCCAAGCAAGGACCAGATCCCCTTGGAAGAAGAGTCACTGCCTGCCTGCATGTTCCTACGTCCTGGTAAACACCAAGAGAGTCAAGGCAGTTTGTTTTGCTCTCTGAAAGAGAGAAAAGTCTGTTTTACATTTAATTAAAGCCAGAGCTTTTCTTGCGATGGTTTTTATGGAGTAGCTGACCTGACGTAAATACATACCTGTATTTTTATATATCTATATCCTCCAAGATGCTGTGCAGTGCACATCCCCTCCCTAAGCGTAAGCTGGGAGGCATAAATACAGCGGAAAAGCACATGGCAACAGTGCACAGTGAAGTCAGAGCCTACATTTATCATGTCAGTAGTCCTGTAATATGCAGTTTGTGCCAATTCAGTCACCTGGAAGATTTGGCTTGCAACCACAGTTTGAAACTTACATAGTATACGGTCGCTTGAGAGGTAAGGAAATACCCAGGGCACAGTCAGTCAAGCAGGAGAAGAGAGTGAGCACCTTATTTGTTTGGATCAGCCGAGGCAAAGGGTTTGTAAGATCTTGGCATGAAAGCCTGTCACCTCCTAGAAATGCCTGCTGTCACCTGGCCCAGCCCCACTGCAAGAGGAACTGCACACACTGGAGACCTCCCCAGCTCCTACAGGCAGGAATAAAGAAAACAGCTTCTAGTGCAACCCTTGAAAAAAGCAATGGCAAGAGATGGGGTCAATGCTGAAGTCTGACAGGCAAAGTCAGGCACTGGGAGCATGGGCAGGGGAAGGCTCTTCTGCCTCTTCCCAAGGGCTGAGCAGATGCAGTGACCCCCTGAGGGACCATGCTTCTCAGCCCATAGGTGCTCTGGTGAGCCAGGAGAGGTGTTTGTGGACTGCTCTGATAGAATAAAGACCTTGAAAGTAGTTTTGATGCTCCTGAAAAGAATCAATTTTCAGTGGAGAAGCACCTGAGATAACCCCACACCAAGAAGTGGCAGAGGGTGGGAATGTAGCATCAGAGCTGTGTCTCACTTGCTGGCAATTGGTCTTCAGGCTGCAGGAAAGAAGGGGTTGGTTTCTTTCCTCCCCTCCTGCCCATCTCTTAGTCCTCCAGTCAGTCGAGGCAGGAGTGTTACTGTAGCACTGAGGCACTGCTGCCAGCTCCCTGGCCAGAGATGCCAGCTCGGTCACTCTAGGGCAGCAAAGAGGCATTTAGTCCTCGCGGCTCTGGGGAAGATGAGTCATGGTGAAAGGATATGATGTTCAGGGTCAGCACAAGAAACATGAACAGCAAGGTGTTGGCATAACGGTCTTAACTTTCTGGATTTTTACTTAACATGATACTTAATTGCCAGTTAACACAGACTTCTAATCACTGATTCAGGTATTGAGATAAAAAAGAAAACATAAGCAATTAAACATTTCAGTAAAGACTTTTTGTCCTCTTTTCCTGGGTTCAGCTCAAGCCACACACCTCTTCCTCTCCTCCTTAGTCTCCATTCCGTACAACAAAAATGTCGTAGGTTGCCCTGAGCGCATCCCCATGCCTTCAGGGAGATGTCAACAGCATGGAAGGTTGGGATTGCGCACTGCCGTCGGTGCTCCAGTGTGGGTCCTCCACTGGCTGCAGACCCCCCAGAGGTGAACACCTCCAGTATGTGGAGTGCCTCCATCCAGGAGCATGTCTCCAGCTGCACTCCCTGGGAGTCTTTCCTTCCCCATGCCTCCTCAGATATTTGGTGGCCTGCATGTGGGTCGGGGCAATCCCAAGCACAGATACAGGCTGGGTGGAGAATAGACTCGGAGCAGACCTGAGGGGAAGGACTTGGGGGTGTTGGTTGATGAAAAGCTCAACATGAGCTGCAATGTGCACTTGCAGCTCAGAAAGCCAACTGTATCCTGGGCTGCATCAAAAGAAGTGTGGCCAGCAGGTCAACAGAGGTAATTCTTCCCCTCCGCTCTCGTGAGACTACCTGGAGTACTGTGCCCAGCTCTGGGGCCCCCAACATAAGAAAGACATGGACCTGTTGGAGCAAGTCCAGAGGAGGGACACAAAGATGATCAGAGGGCTGGAGCACCTCTTCTATGAAGACAGGCTGAGAGATTTGGGGTTGTTCGGGCTGGAGAAGGCTCCAGGGAGATCTGATAGCGGCCTTCCAGTACTTAAAGGGGGCCTACAGGAAAGGTGGAGAGGGACTCTTTATCAGGGAGTATAGTGATAGGACAAAGGGTAATGGTTTTAAACTGAAAGAAGGTAGATTTAGATTAGGAAGAAATTCTTTACTGTGAGGGTGGTGAGACACTGGAACAGGTTGCCCAGGGAAGTTGTGGATGCCCCATCCCTGGAAGTGTTCAAGGCCAGGTTGGATGGGGCTTTGAGCAACCTAGTCTAGTGCAAGGTGTCCCTGCCCATGGCAGGGGGTTGGAACTAGATGATTTTTAAGGTACCTTCCAACTGTAACCATTCTGCGATTCTATGATATGATGCTATGATCCCATCGCATGGCTCCTCACAGCTCTCACTCTTCCTTAACTCTGTCTGAGCAGTGGTCCATGGGCTTCTCTTGCCAGCTGGCATTTTGTCACATGGTGCCCCCTGCAATTTCTGTCCACCACAGCACTTGTGTGCATACTAAATGGACGCTCATGCAATGAGCTGATGGGGCACACATGAGAAATGGCTGCTCATCTGTGAGCTGATTGAGCACTCAGGCATGAATTAATTGGATGCTTGTGTGAGCTATCTTGATGCTCATGCGTAAATAAATTGGGTGCTTGAGCATGAAGTAATTGGATGTTTAGATATAAATTCATTGGGCACTCATGCGTGAGCTAATTAGGCACTAATGCATGAACTTTTAGAGCACTCACATGTGAAATAATTGGATGCTCATGCATAATTTCATGAGGTGTTCATGCATAAAAGTATCCGGTGCTCATCCACGCATGTCATTAATCCTGCAATTTCTGCCCAGCAGAGGTCACGCTTGCACGCTGGTTAGGCAGATAAGGGCTATCTGCTCACCGTCAGCTGGGCACACACGAGCATCTGTTCACACACCTCCCTCTGCCTCCAGCCCTGGCTGGCCAGCAAGCACAGAGCAGTATTTTCTGCAAGAACTGGCCCAGAACAAATCCAAAACCAAACAAACATCCAGGCAGATGACGACGGTTGTGTTACATGTCATCTGCCATGAGCTTTTATCCTGCTGCATGCAAATGAACCAACAGTGCTACGCTGGGAAAAGATGTTGATGTTCTTGACTGCCTGTGGAAATGCAGCACATTTGCAGGTAGCGTTAACGAAAAGCTCCTGATGGGATCTCTGGGGTCGATGGCATGCCAGCCTGGCTTATATACTTGCATGAGTCACTACAGCCCCAGACCCTGATAACTCCTGACTTCCAGGAGGCCTGCAGCAGTCTCCCTTTGGACGCTAGTAGGCATGTGGATTTGAGTGCCTCCAGTTTCCCAGTGGTACCTCTGCCCTCCCACAAACCCCTCATCCTACCAGTGCCGCAGTTACAGCTGCACTGAGCTAATGTGACTGCATGCCCAACTTTCCCCCTGAGGGCAGTGGTGCCCTGTGGGCCTGGCCAAAGTCTCCAGTGACAAACCCTAGCATCCCTTCAGCGCCTTTCTGCTAGTGCCCAAAGCGGGGACAGCTTCGGTTTGGGAAGTCTTGCGGCCCTTGCGCTCAGCGCTCTGCCAGGAGCAAGGATGAAGCCCAGGGCACGGGGGGCTTCTGGCAGCCCCTGGCTGCGAGTCCAGCCCTGAATCCCTGCCCCAGAGGCAGCGCCCTACTTGTCTGGAGTTCTCCAAGCCTTTTTGTGCAGTGTCATTACTGGAGCCTTGTTTATAAACCTCTGCAGAGCCTTTTTATCCAAATTACTGCAGGAAAGACCCAGAACCTGCACAACCCTTGGACATTTCTAGGTAGTTTATGTTATTTTTGCATGAATAAAACCCCCAACCTCCCTCTGCTTGACCCCCTGGCTGGCGCTCCCCGCAGGCCATTTTCTGCTCTCCGGACATGTGCGAAGGTCAGCACCCCAGGAGCTGGGGTCCACAGGCAGCCCGGGGCAGTCAGCCCCTGCACCTGGCTGGAGAACCCAGCACATTCCAGCTCGTGCAAGATTTCCCTCCACCCCAAAGGAGAGGATCAGCCTGGGTGTGTGAGCTCAGCAGGAGCCTCTCAAAGAGGCAAGATGCTGCTGCACCCATTGGCAGCCCATTATCCCAGGGAGGCAGAAGGTCCTGACCCAACTATGCCACACACCCTGCAGCCTGTATGACACCAGAGACACTTCTGCCTCTCTGAGGTGCCTTCCTCCCACCAGGGGCTGGCCCTGCTCCAGCTGCAACCTTTGCAAAGCAAACCCACTCCTTCCAGCCCATCATTTTTTCTCACTCCTTCCTTTTTCTTCCCAGTCCCTGCAGTACTCCCTCTTGTCCCCATCCTCCAGAAGGAATCCCTCTGGCCTGCAGCCTCTGCCCCAGTGAACTTGCTCTGCCCAGTCTGTTTGCTGACAGGGACACGTCGGCTGGCTGCTGCCCCAGGACCCATCCTGGTCTTGGCTCTGAGGTCCCCGGGGGCACCCTGAATGTGCTCAGTGCAGGGTTTGTGAAGGAGTGGCACTGCAGTGGGTAGCAGAGAAACCTTTCCCTCAGGGCAGAGCCTGGCCAGCCTGTGGCAAGGCTGTTATTTGGGGTCTGAGACAGACCTACGTTCCCCTGCTCCCAAGAGAGAAAATGGCAGGAGGTGGCCCGGCTGTGTTAACACATTTACACTTTGTAACCTGCTCTGTGTGAACTTGGGCAATGACCCAGTATAACTGAAAAATTGACATGGGAAGGGTGGCAGGCTTCCCTTGAAATCATCCAAGAAATATCTCCCACACCCTTCCACTCCCTGAATAAATAGAAAATCTTCCATATGAAATAGGGAATGGAAAAGAGGATGGGATTTCATGGCTGTCTCTTGCCCTGTCTATAGGATGCACTCAACTCAATGCAATGGCTGCAGGACATCTGTGTGAAACGGTGCTGGTGCCTCAGGGCTCCCTGTATGGGAGACACAGAGATACTGGGGCACCTGCTGAGTGACCCTTGCCCCTGTGGCAGACCCCAGCCTGGGGCAGGTTACTCAGGCTGGGCCAGCGTGGCAGGGGCTGAAAGTGGATGTGAGTTCCCATACCTTGGCTCTGCCCCTGCCTTCTCCTTCCCCGCGCCCCAGGAGCTCCTGAATGAGCAGTGGCGAGAGGAGTGGCAGGAGGGTTAGAAAAGTAACCCCCCGAGAGCCGCTCACCCCCACCCCACCTTGGACAAAGCCAAGGAGTCTGGGGCTGCCGCAAATGGCAAACCCTTCTCTGGGGTGCTCAGGCACTCAGCAGCGAACAGTCCCCGCTGTTTTCCCTCCACCTTTTATCTTCCCTCTGCCTTGTTTTCGCTTCTACGTCAGTAAGGAGAAGCATGCATTTCCACAGGGCCAAAACTGACTCATTTGCTCTGTGCCTGCTTGGGAAGATTTTTTTCCCCTGGGCTTAGTTTATTTGGTTGGTCTGTTTGGTTGTGTTTGTTCTGTCAGTCCGATGAGGACTTCTGTTTCTGCAGTGCTGGTCCCTAGGGGAGCCCCCTTTGAGGACTGTGTTGTCCCAAAGTAGGGTCGTTTGCCCAATGTGCAAGATGCCAATGTGCACACAGAGCAGAGGTATTTATTTAAGTAATTTCTGTGCCGAGATAGGTGCTAGGTGGTAATTCACAAAGCTAGCACACCGGCCTACAAACTCTTTGGAATATTTGTATGGTTCAAAGCACAGAAATATACCCCCTTAATTATAATTATTGGTTAGTACCTTATCCTAATAGTCTCTTGCTTTCATTTAAAGCTACAATGTCCTTTACCTGATGTGCACACGCTCCAGTTCAGTAGGGCTTAAGGCTGTTCAGTCTCTAATTGAGTCGCTGGTCGCGATCCCCCACTGCCGCCTTTACTTTTCCCCCAGTTACTGCAGATCTTTGTTGCTTTTAGCAGTTGCCTGGTTCTCGGCAGGTTTTCAGCGCCTCTTGCAGAGGGCTGGTCCCTTGTTACCAGCCTCCTGTTCCTCTTGAAGGCTACGTTCATTAGCAAGGCATGCATTGTTTATACAAAGTGTCCTGTTTCACGAGCCCTTGCAACCTTTTTACAGCTCTTTGCTCTTGCTCAGTGAAAGCCTCCAATTCCTAAGGTGTACCAACTGGGGAGGCCCAGACATGCTGCAGCGGAGCGGCCTCGCCCGGCCTGCGGTGAGGACGCTTTCCCCGGGTAGCTCTTGGCCCCACGAGGCGCGATGCCAGCCCTGCCCACGGTGGGCTGGGCGCGACGGACCCTCCCCGCCCGCGGGGCGCCGCCGGCTGCCCCTCCGCCCCTCCCCAGGCGCGGCCTGCGGGACCGAGTTCCAGCGGGCGGATCCCAGCAGGGTTTCCGGTTCCGCCGGTCAACCGTCAGTCCGGCTGCGTGTGGCGGGGGCAGTTGGAGGCCTCTCGCTCGGGGAGCTGCTCCAGCCTGTCCCGCTGGGGACCCGACCCGACCCGACCCGACCCAGGCTAGGGGCGGCTGCGGTTCCGTCTCCCCCCCTTGCTCGCGCCGCTGGGGAGAACTGTTCCGCCTCGGACGGCGCCGCGCTGTGCCCGCAGGTAAGCCGTGCTGGGGCCGGGGCAGTGCGAAAGTGCCCGCGGCGGACGGGGCGTTTCGGGGCCGGGTGAAGCAGGGGCAGCCCCGTCCCGCCCTCGCTTGCACCCCGCTGGGGCCGGGCAGCCTGTGCCGCTCCCCGCGCGGGTCGGGCAGCGGCAGCTCCAGAGGCTTCGGCGGCGCCGGGCGGGTCCCGGTGCCCGCAGGGGAAGGGAAGAGCCCCGGCTGCTGCCGAGCGTCCCTGGAGGAGTTTGGGGAGTGTGTGGGTGCGCGGGGGCGTGTGTGCCCTGGAGGAGGGAGGCGGTGTCGCTGGAAGGGTTCCCCTGGAGCGGGGGGTTCTGGGGGTGTGTGTCCCTGAAAGGGGGCTTTTCCCCTGAGGGGGTCCCTGGAGAGGGGTCAGTGTCTTCCCTGCCTGGCCGGGCTGTTGCTCCTGGGGTGCCCGGCCACGGCTCTTCACGGGGGCCTGCAGCTGCTGTGCCTCGGGAGGGGTTTGGAGCGTGGGGGATGTGGTGATGGTGGTGCTGGGGAAGTAAAGCCTGAAATACAGGCAAATAAAGCGGCCTCACAGTGGCACGGGGCTGGGCCCTCCCTGAAACCCCAGACGCACAGGGCTGTGGCTGGGGTACACTCCCCCAACATCACATCACACCCTGGGTACCAAAACAGGTCAGTGCTGGGTTTTCAGCCTTCAAAATGGAGAATAAGTGCTGCATTTTTGGGGCTCAAAACCAGAGTAGGAGTCCTGTGTTTCTGAAGCTTAGAACCAGACTAAGTCCTACCTTTTCAGAGAATGGAAATGGAGACCAAGTCTTTTGGTTTTGGGGCTCAGAAAAACAACCCCACCTTACATGCTGTGGTTTAGCAACTGAAAATGCAGACTAAGTCCTGCATTTCCATTGTTGAACACAGAAACAAATACTGCATTTTTGGACCTTGAAAATGAGCTCTGGGGGCTGGTTATAAGTCTCAACAGCAGAGGCAGAGCCCTGTGTTTCTGAAGCTGAGAAAGTCCTGCGATTTCAGCGCTTGAAAATAGGGACTAAGTAATTTCTTTCTGAAGCTCAGAAGCACGATACATGCTGAGCTTGTTGGTTTTGTTTTGGTTTTGTTTTTTTTTCTGAGCCCTGAAAAAATAACTGAAGTCCTTTATTTTTCAGGGCTGAAAACTAGAGGGTAAGCACTGCATTTCTGAAGCTCAGAGGAAGTCCTGTGTTTTCAGTGCTTGAAAATGCAGGCTGAGTCCTGTGTTTCTGGGACTCGGGGAAAAAAAAAACCCAAGTGCTGCATTTTTGGGACTTGGAAATGGAGGCTAAGTAGGTCATTTTCAGCCACTAACATGGAGGCTTGGGGGGGCCTTTGGGCAGGCAGGTGGGAGACATGGGGGGATAGGAGGGTGTTAGTGGTAGGGAGGACATGGACGGCATGCATGGACCCCCACCAGAGGTGAGGATCCAGTCGCGTTGTTCCCCAAAGTTAGGGAGGCTGGTATGCACTAGGCCAAACTCAATGCCTGAGATGGGTGAGAGGTGCTTTTTCCAGCTCTTTATTCAAGATTTGTACAACCACTGGAATAGTTACAAAGACAGTATTTAGACAACATAGAATTATGACAGTGATTGATTTACAACCTTGCCAAAAGCCTAGATTGCTAGTAACAAGAGGGAGCATCAATTAAAAAGAGCAACTAGCAGTTGCTAGTGTGTATGAGCTGGAGCTGCGGTGTCAAGTTGAAGCATCCATCATGCAGAGCTGGAAGAAGCAGGAGCATCTTGGAACTGGAGCTGAAATTACCTGTAACTGAAACAAGCCCGAGCATCCATTGGCTGGAGGTTCTCGTAGCTGGAGCTGCTGTATAGAGCTGGAGCTTCAACGAGCTGTAATAGCCTGAAACCAAAACAAGCCCCAGAGTCCATCAGCCAGAGCTGTAAGAAGCAGAAACATCTCTTAGCTGGAGTGTCTATTAGCTGGAGCTGTAACAAACCAGGGTGTCCATCAGCCAGATCCATGCTCCAAGGTGGGCACAGGCAGGGCTGTCCCCAACAAGGAACTAGGAGCAGCAGGGAGCCTGGTGGGGATTAAATCCATGCTACATGCCTGTATCTCCCAGCCCTGTTCCCGAGGGCACAAGTGAGGTTGGGGGTCCTTCCAGTTCTCCTGGGGCCCACTTGCTGTGAGGGGGTGCAGGCTGTGGACCATGGGCGAGGCGGCAGCACAAAGCAGCAGAGTCTGCTCTGTCCCTGCGAAGGGGAGAGAAATCAGTTAGTCTGAGCCCTGAGATGTACAGCCCAGCCCCAGAGACCTCTCAGGAGATGCCTGTCCCCCTCCCCAGCCAGAAAAGTCACATTTCTCCCCAGAAGGAGAGGCAAGAAAGATCATCTTGCGCAAATGTCTCCATTAAGCGGGGTGCATTTCAGCACAGCACAAAACAATGGAGAGCAGCACAGGGGCTGAGGACAGGCTGTTCCCAGCCTGGCACAACTCCACTGCCAATGGGGTGCAGCTGGGTCAGACCCCAACAGCTCTTGCTGCACCTTCCTTGATCTCCCTTTTCAGCCCTCCAAATGCGAGGCACAAACCACCCAGGAGGGGTTTTGGTCTGGGGGGCTCTGCCAGCTCCCACAGCACTGCTGTGCCCCAGTGTTCCCCATGGGACACTGACCCCCCCTACACCTGTGTTCATACACTGCTGAGAGGCAATGGGGGGGCAGCCCCCAGAGGGGATTGAGTGCTCACCCACCACCCTGCTTCACTGCTGGTACCTGGGGCCCAACCCAGACCTCTGCCCAGGGAGCCCCTGGCCACTGTTGGGCCAGACCCTGACAGGTCTTGCTCCCTCCCCATAGAGCCCCTGGCCAGAAGGGAGAGGGACCCTCAGCTCAGCTGTGGGAACAGCCACAAAGGCAACCCAGACTGGCCAAGCGGGACAACTGCTGAGCCAGAAGCCCCAGGCATCCCTGATGAGCTCAGCAGGGAGCCGAGACCTCCTTGTGAGCCAGCACAGAAACCACAACAACAGTGAGCTGACCTTCCAGCAACAACTGCTCTGGAAAGTGGTGTCCTACACCCATTTAATGTGTCTATAAAAAAAAAAAAAATAAAAAAAAAATGTTTAAAAGTAACCAATACCTACCCAAGATAAGCTTTGCTGGGGACACCTGGCTGACTCCCAACTCCATGACACGGATCATCTGTGATGAGGCTTTTCTGTTGTTCCTGCTCCTGGCAGCTATTCAGTAAGTTTCAGGCTGGTAACACCTCAAATAATACAGGTGTGCAAGTAGGTAAGTGGTCATTTATAGTAACTTGTAGTAAAGAAATTCACAGAAACAAAGCCTCCATGTCCTTGTGTACTATAGCATCCGACAAACCCTCTGTTGTGACCTTCACACACCAGTGGATCATGTCACTCTCATAGGTCGTAGCAGTGACACCTGTACAGCCTGAGCAACGGGAACAGGGACACATGCCCCAGGCTGACATTGCCCAATTTGGCCTGGCCCAGCCGTGCCCACCCCGCAGCTCCTGCACAGAGAAGGAGGTCCCCAGCAGGACCAGTCCTGTGCCCAGAAACTGCCTCCAGAGAAGGGGGAAACTGCCCAGGGCAGCTCTACAAGGCACTCAGCTCTGGCCAGCCAATGCCAATGTGGCACCACCCCATGCAGCCTCCCAACTTGACCCAGGGGCAGGCACCACAGCCACCAGCAACACTCAGACTGCTCCCCAGCCAGGCGAGCAGCAGCAACCACAGTGGGTCGTTCCTGAGCAACAGCCAGACACAGCCCTGGCATGCCCAACCCCGCTGGGCTCTGCACCACCAGCCTCCCATCCCTATGGCACAGCAACTCTTGTGGTGTGTCCGCCAAGACCCCCATGCCCTGGGTTGCACTGGGCATCTCCCACCCTAGCCAGCAACACAGCCCTGACAGCACGGTCAGGCATGGAGCTGTTTGTTTGCCACTTCAGGCACTCACTGGGCATTAACTGCAGCTCCGGTATCCCCTAATGCTCATCAGACAAGGTGGGCACTGGTGCCCCTCACCCAGGCTCAGAGGTGGCTGCACCACTGCAGTGTCACCTGCATGGACAAGGACCCCATGGTGACATGAGGGCAAAGCTGTGGCAACAAGGGCTCAGCTCAGCACCAGCAAGGTTTCCCCAGTGGAGAAACCCCGAGCTCAATGTCCATCCCTACCCCATATGCAGCCCCACTGCTCCTGGCAGTATCCTTGGCTGCCCACAGGGCTTGAGGAACAGACATCCATCAGAGGGGTATGGGGCTTCCCAGGGTGTAACTCCTCAATATGAGGGAAAAGAAAGGAGGAGGAGAATAGTAAAAGCCTATGCATAAATGTAAGAACTGATGATTTCAGTTAAGTTACAAATCTTGTGTTTGTTTTAAAAGAAAAAATAGACCTGGCAGGTAACAAGCATGGGCAGAAGATTGGGGAAGAGTTGTCCACAGTACCTTAGCCTAAAAGATTGGATCAACTTAAGGAAATAATTCAGTTACCGCAGGCTGTTAACATCACCCCAAAGGCCCCAGGACAGGGAGCCCATCCCGGCCATCACTTGTGCCACATGCAGCTGCTGGGCACAGGGACTGCTGCTGGGGCAGGGCTGGCTCTGCCACTGAGGTGCCTCACCTGGGGGTGCCATGGGGCATGTCCATGTCCCTTGACCTCCCTGGGACATGCTGCTGCTCCAATTGGTCCCAATGGTGCTCAGCCCAAGGGCTGTGTTCCTCCCAGGGCAGGACAGCTGCAGCGGTACTGAGTCCTGGCACACAACACTGGGAACAGCAGGCAGTGTCGTCTCCTACCCCAGTCTACAGGGATCCCATGGGACAAACAAGATCCCTGTGGAAAAACAAGCTTGTCATGTCTCTTGATGAAAAGAGGGTGAAACACCTGGAGAATTTCCCAGAGCCGTGTGCCAGTGACTGCCCGTACAGGGACTGTCTGGCAGGAACAGGCTGCACTGGGACCAGCAAGGGATATCCACACGCTTCCTCGTCCCCAACCCGCAGAGGCAGCAGCCCAGCGCCGCAGGCAGCCCTAGCCGGGGCTGCTCACCCCGTGTCAGAGCCGGCGGCGTTCCGGCCGGCAGCCATGTGTATGCCGGCAGCGCTCCCTGCGGAGGCTTCCCAGGATGACCTCGCCTCCCAGGATGACCTGGCCACCCAGAGCCCAGGCGGTGTCAACGGTCACCTCCACGCCCGCAGCGCTGTGCGGCGTCTCCAGTGGCCCTGCAGCAGCAGGACGGTGCTGGGGGCTGCAGCAGCGCCAGTGACAGCAGAGCAGCATCCACCGCCCGCGCAAGTTCCCTCCCCAGGGGACACCGGGGCTGGTCACCCCTTGGACATCTGGCCCAGCCTCCTACCCCCCACCTCTTGTATCCCCTCAGCCCGCACTCCCTGCATACGTACCCCCAGCCCTCACGACATGCACCCCAGGGCAGCATGCAGCCCCCTAGGTCAGGCGAGATCCACAACATCCCACTGCCCCCAGGACATCGCAGGGCAGAGAAACAAGAAGGAATTTAGGGTAGGGGTGGGGTAACAGCATCGAGACTGGGGCTTTAGGGACTGAAGTCGCGGGTCTGCAGACAGGATGGGTGTGGGAACGGCTCCTCCCGCCCAGAGAAAACAAACAGGACTGGAGCCGAGCCGCCGAGACAGAGCGACTACTGCCCGCCACCCCAAACGGGATGAACGGGGACTGGNGAGACCACTGCCAAACAGCCATAGCTTCCTGGTCGTGCACAATACAGGCCGATACTTTTGCATGTAAAGGATCTAAACCGCTCTGTGTAGACTTCAGCACTAAGGTGCCACACGTGAAAGGGCCACTGGATTCGCTCAAGAACCCAGGCTGGGCTGCACCTGTGCACTGCTAATGGCCCCCCACTTGCTGCTGCCAGTGGGGGCTCCTGCCCCTTGCACAGGGAAGGCAGCTGGGATCCCTATAAGCAGCTTCCCAGGAGCCAGGTGGAGGTTTTGGTTGTGCTGCAGGGTGGTGTGAGGGAGCTGAGAGGTGCTGGAAGGGTGCTCAGGATGAGTGCAGCAGAGAGACAGAGGCAGATGCAAGTACGGGGTTGGAGGCAGGTTCTCAGCAGGTTCAGAAATAGTAAGAGTCCTGCAGTGATTTTTGGGGTTGTGGGCTTCATGGGCAAGCTTTTTCCCTGAATAATTGCCGTGGTAGGGTAGGATGTTCCTCAAGCTTTGGTAGCTCTGAGGTAAGGAGTACAAAGCTGCAGGGTGGTGGTGAGGCTGGGAGCTCCTAGAAGTGCTGCTGTGCTGGCAGGAGCTGTGCCTGAGGGGGAAAGGGGAGGAAGCTCCCAGGGGGTGGGGGGCCTTCAGCCAGGATTGAGCCTGGGTGCTGGAGTACCTGCTGTAGCAAAATGAAGGGCCTGGTGCCTGAGGAAAGTGGGTGCTTTTAAAAGGCAGTAGGGGAATAATGATGGAGATGGGTTTTGGTAGCTCCTTGCAGAGTCCCCTCTCCCCTTGCTAGCTTGGAAGGCCTTGGGGAGGCCATAGTGCAGGCTGGAGGATGGCTGCAGGGGGGCTGCTGTGTCCCATAACACCAGACCAGAGTGACAAGCCTTATCCTTGCCCCACAAGCCTGGGGGTGGCTACTTTGGGTTTGTATGGCAAGCCCGTGGCCAGCTTTCTGAATTGACTGGGCAGTGTAAATGGTGCTGGGGGATGCAGAGCCCACTGGGAAGCAGGTATCCTCCTCAGCAGCTGCAGGTGTGGGCACATAGTTGTGGAGCTCCCTGCTCACAAAATAATAGCACTAAAAGCCTAGAAAATGGAGTGAGAGGGCTGCTCAGCCATACTTGGCATGGCATGGCACTGCTGGTACCTGCATATCAACCGCTACTGAGGTGTCCTCTGCCTCCAGACCATTGCCTACAGTGAAGTTTCTGGTGCTTTGTTAGAGAAGACCTGTAGGGCGTTTAGCATTGGTTAGTGCTGGACTCACACACCACTGGATCACCTGGCAACCAAGATGTTACCCAGACCAAAGCACAGCTGGGTTTTAGTCCTGTTTGCTGGCATGTGCACAGGGGTGTGTGTGCTGGCTGTGTCAGCTGCAGGAGCACAGCTGGCCTAAACCTGCTGGGATACAGTTTCCTCCTTCAAAAATAAATAAATGCTTGGACACATCTGGGTCAGCAGAGTGAACTTACATGGCTAAGTGTTTTAGGGTGGTGTGGTGCCTCCAACCTGGCAGCAGACCCCCTCCCAGGGCCTGGATGTGAGCTTCCAGTCCCAGCAAGGGTCAGCCCTTTTGCTCTTAAAAGAGGAGTCCTGAGGCTCTCCACGGAAGGAACGTCATGATGGAGCTGTGAGGCCCTACTGAGCCTCCCCAGGGGCTGTGCTTCAGGCTCCTGGCTATTGGCAGTCCAAGCCTGGGGTCCCCTGGAGTGCGGGTCTCTGGATTGCTCCCCACGTTGTTCATTAGACCTAGATCCCATCCTGCTCTGCCTTTGGGCTGCTGCTGTCAGTCAGGTCTTCAAAGCCTCTGTGCAACCCTGGTTCCCACCCACTGTGCTGGGAGGCGGATGATGGGGACACACACATATACTCAAACGCCACCCCGGTATTGAAATTCTGCTCTGGCTGAAGGCTTGGAGGAAGTTTTCCCTCCTGTGGCCACCTGAGTGAGCCAAAGGATGTGGCCAGCAGCCGGCCCTGGGGAGTTAAAGGCTCCTGCGTGAGTTTTGGAGGCAGAGACAGCTTAACCCTGGTGCCTGTGCTGTCCTGGGGCTGCTGGGGCTGAGCTCTTGCAGCTTTCTCCACCCCTGGCAATCCATGGCAGGGGGAGCAGATAGAACCCCTGGGGATGACCCACAGGGTCTGACCCAGATTAAAGGAAAATGTGCATTTTCCTGCAACTGACAGCAGCCCCTGTACAGCTGGAAGGTCTGCAAGATCTGTGAAATAAATGCTCAACACCGTGAGGGAAGAGCCTTGTTTCCTTCACCTCCACAGCTCTTCCCAGCTGCTCGTTCCCATGCGCTGCATGTGGGCAGAGGAGCGATGCTGCTGGAGCGCTTGGGCTGTGAAGTGGCAAGGCGAATGTGGGAAAAATTAAATGGGGTGTTTTTATGTAAAAATCACCTTAAGTGGGTGCATGTGCTTGAAACCCTGGGGAAATCACATCAGAGCACAAAATGCTTGTGTTGATTTAAAAAATAGATGACAATTAAAGGAAGTGAGGGGCTGCTGGCCTTAAGCTGAGCTTGGGGGAGTCGTAGACTGCCTGGTGTGGCAAAGGCGCCCGGCACTGTTGGGTGCTGAGGCCGGGGTCCTGGTGGGAAATGAGGCCATGCAGGCAGCGGGGGGGATGGGACAGGCAGGGGCTGTGCTGGGATGGAGAGGTGGGAGCTGGCAGGCAGCCGGCAGGCAGGCGGGGGCAGGATGGGCCTCAGGTGACAAGCTGTGGTAGGTGCCCAGCAGCTGAGGGTGGGAGAGCCCTTGGGAGTGCCCCATGTGTCACTGACGGGGTTTCTGTGTGCTTTGTGCTTTACCGAGGGGGTTTGGGTGTCCTGGGTGCCACTGAGGAGGTTTTTGGATGCACCACTTGTCACTGAGGAGGGTTGTAGATACCCTGTGTGTCATTTGGGGGAGCTAAGGGTGTTGCTGAGGGTCCCCCATGTGTCACTAGGGCAGTTTGGGGATGCCCCATGTGTCATTTGAGGGGGTCTGAGGGTGCCCCACATCTCTCTTAAGCAGGCTGAGGGTGCCCTTTGTGTCCCTTAGGGGGGCTGTGGCTGCCCCACGTGTTGCTGGGGGGGGGGGGGGGTTGGGCGTCCTGACCACCGCTAAGGGGAGTCTTGGGTCCCCTGAGCATCTCCGGGGGGGCTGTGCGTGCCCCACGTGTCTCTGCGGGGGGCTGCGGGTGCCCCCTGCGCTCTCCCCGGCCGCACGGCGGCGGCAGCTCCCAGCCGGGGCCGCCGCTGGCGCAGTCCCACCGCTGCGCGGCGCGGGGGCGCGCGGCGCTTCCCGCCGGTTGGGCCTCGCGAGCCGTTGGTGGGCGGCAGGCGTAAAGCGGCGCTGGCGCCCGCGGAGCTGGAGTCGCGCTGAGGCGCGGGGCTGAAGGGAGCGGCTGCGGCCAGGTGCGCTCCGCGGGGCTGGATACTAAACCGGGCAGTCGCCTGGGGACAGCGTCAGGGCTGTTACAGAGGGCACAGAGAGGGAGTACTGGGCAGGGACTAGGCAGTTCCCTCGGAGCACAACACAGTGCTTCCGGGGAAAACCTGAGGTAATTGAGAGGGGACACAAGGGACAGTTTTGGGAAAAGCTGAGGTAACTTAGAGGGGACAGAGGAGTCATTTCTGGGGGAAAAGCTGAAGTAACTTAGAGAGGACAGGTGACTTCTTTGGGGAAAATCTGAGGTAACTGAGAGGGGACATTTCTAGGGGAAAAGCTGGGGTGACTTAGAAGGTACATAAGTGGCTTTTTGGGGGAAAAGCTGAAGTAATATAGAGGGAACAGAGGGGACTGTTTTTGGGAAAAGATGAGGTAACTTAGAGGGGACAGAGAGGATATTTTTCGGGGGGAAAAGCTGAGGTAGAGGGGATACAGGTGACTTGTGGAAAAGTTGAAGTAACTTAGAGGGGACTTTTTTGGGTGAAAAGCTGAGGTAACTCAAGGAATTTGGGAAGGGGAAGCTAGGGTAACTTAGATGTGACAAAATGAGCATTTTGGGGAGGAAAAGCTGGGGTAATATAGAAGGGACAGAGGTGACATTTTGGGGGAAATCAGAGGGGACATTTTTCGGAGAAAGGATGAGGTAACTGAGAAGGGACTTTGGGGTGAAAAGCTGGGGTTACTTTGAAGGGACAGAAGGTACATTTTTTTGGAAAACGTGAGGTAACTTAGGGGGAACAGAGGGAATCTTCCCAGGGAAAAGCTGGGGTAATTTAGAGGGGACCTTTTTTTGGGGAAAAGATGAGATAACTTAGGGGATAGTGGTGACTTTTTTGGCAAAAAGTTGAAGTAACTTAGAGGAGATAGAGGGGACTTATTTTTCGGGGGGAAGCTGAGGTAAATTAGAGGGTATGGAAGGGACATTTTCTGTGTGAAAAGCAGGGTAACTCAGAGGGGACAAAGGTGACATTTTTTGGTGGAAAAGTTGGCGTAACTTAGAGGGGCTGGGGAGACTTTTGGGAAAAACTGAGGTAATTTGAAGGGGACAGTGGTAACATTTTTGGGGAAAAGCTGAGGTAACTTTGAGGGGACAGAGGTGACAGTTTTTGGGGAAAAGCTGGGGTAACTAAGAGGTGACAAAATGAGCATTTTTTGACAGAAAAGCTAGGCTAACTTAGAAGGGTCAGAGGTGTGATTTTTGGGGAAAACCTGAGGTAACTCAGAGGTGATAGAAGGGGCCTTTTTTTGAATGAAAAGCTGAGGTTAATCAGAGGTGCTATTTTTGGCAGGAAAAGCTGAAGTAACTTGAGGAGAGAGAGTGGACCTTTTTGCGGGGTGGGGAAGCTGAGGTAACAGAGGGTACAGAGGGGACATTTTGGGGGTGAAAAGCTGGGGTAACTTTGAGGGGACAGAGGTGACATTTTGGGGGAAGAATTTGAGGTATCTTGGGACAAAATGAGCTTTTATTGTGTGAAAAGCTGAAGTAACTTACAGGGGAGAGAGGTGACAATTTTTAGGGAAAGGCTGACGTTCCTCAGAGGGGACAGGATAAGCATTTTGGAGGGAAAGGGTTAGGTTTTTTAAGGGTGACAGACCAGCATTTTGGAGAGGAAAGATGGAGGTGACTGAGGGGACAGGGCAAGCCCCAGGGGAGAGCTCCATCATTGATGAGAGTAACGTTGAGGTTACTTAGGATGGGGTAAGCATTTTTGAGAGTGACATCTTAGGGAAGACATTGGCAGCATTTTTGTGGGAGAAGTTATGCTGTTGAAAGATGATGAAAGCAGAAGAAAGGATGAAGATTTTTAGGCCATGCTGAAAGAGCCTCTTGGTTTGTGTAGTTCTTTTGGCTGTAGGCACTCTGGTCCAGGAGGGATGAAGAGGGGGTCATGTAGCGGGATTTTCATGGAAAAGAAGCATCATCATAGGGATTGATTCAATTTAACAACTGAGCATTTTCCTTTAGTTAGAGTTCTGAAGCCCAAGATCAGGAGAAACTCATGGAGACATTGTCTCTGGAGGAGGGGAGAAGAAGGATTACCAGCACCTTCCGGTAAGTTTAGCAAGATGTCTCTGACAGCCATTATCTTTTGTCTGGCAGTTTCCTCAGAATCCATGAACTTACAGAAATGGTACAGACAAAACCTCCAAGCTGGAGGGTATAAAACATCGGCTTACCCCTTTTGAAGCAGATCCAACAGCAGCTGGACTGCTGAGGCTTTTGTACTTCCCGGTGTGATACAGGGGATGCCTGCACCGTGACACACCGTCAGCTAGGTAACTGATTCTTTTCTGTTGCTCGTAGGAGCACGATATTAAGAGTTATGGGTTATAAGTTAGGAAACCTTATGACTTGAATGGTGAATAAGTGAATTCACATGATAGACTAGTCAAGCTAAAAGGGGATCAAGCCCCTGTTTGTCAAGTTTGTTTGTTGTATTTCTCAATGAGCTCATGAAATAAAATTTAAATCACAGAGTATGTTGTGCTGTAAATTTGAGAGATACAAACAGAGTGTGACAGGGGGGTGAGGAGTGGGAGACAGAGGCCTGAGACAAAAGGAGAGGTTGGAAAATTGCCCTTGATGTGGGCTGCAGGTAGGTCACAGGCCTGACTGAGGGAGGGGTGCTCCAAGTCAGTCCATCCTTGGGTGTAGCGGTTAGGAGTTGGCACTTCTCAGCTCTTAGTGTGTCTTCCTTCCCTTGCAGCAGCTGGTGGAGAAGAAAGAAGAGGTATCATGTGGAACTGCGAGGCAAGAGTGACCATGAAGAGGAGTGGTGCACTGCAGAGGGGGATGAGAAAAGCACCCTGGGCAAAGGGACCTCCCTGTCACCAGGGCTGTGGTCTCGCAAGAGCATTGCCGGCACCTTCGGTGCCCTGGCTGGCTTTGCACTGGGTGACCTCCCTGTAACCAGGGCTCAGGTCTTTGCTTTTGTTGACCTTTTGCCATGTTGCTCCTTTGGTTGCCTGGAGAGAGTGACAACCCTGTAAGGAGGGTGCCCAAGAGTCACTCTCTCTGCACCCAAGGGGGAAACGGAGCTGTCTAGACCTCAAGCCCACCCTATAAGCAGGGGAGGGCCATTTCCCCGCCTGCTGGCAGCCTGCCACCACTGTTATCAGGGCATGTCGTGACATTTGCCCTTTGTCCACCTGTGAAATCCCTTGGCATGTTGAGGCCTCCATGCAGCCTGGGGGCAGGTCTGAAGCTTTTCTTCCCTGCTCACGGCTAGGGCTGGGTCCCCAAGACGTTGGCTGCACTGAGCTCTCTTTCTCCTCTGGAAAGTCATGATTGTCCCTGTCCTTGACCCTGTCCTTGTCCACGTTGGTGTGAGCGTGTGAGCGAGTGAGCTTGTCCTCTGATCAAATTGCTGCAGCTTAGCTGGAGTTTCCCAGGAGAGAAAGAAAGGTCCTGTGGCAGCCACAGGGGGTCCCCTCTCAGCCGGCAAGTGGAGGGAGAGTCCGGGTTTGCCCCTTCTTTCCCCAGACTGAGCGAAGCCACTAGACAGGAGTGCAGGCAAGGTGACCTGCCTGTAGTCAGGGCCTGGGTCTCTGCCTGCGTGGCTGCCTGGCAACTTGCCAGTGTGACAGCCCTGGCCTCTGGTTGTGTGTCATGAGGTGAGGAGCCCTCTGTCCCCAGGAGCAGTCCAACCTCTTCCCTATAAGCAGGGCTGGGGAGGCAGCAGTGCTGCAGCTGGCTGCTTTAGCCAGCCAGCAGGAACGACCCCTCGCTCGCCCTTGAGAGGGTGCAGGTTGAGGAAGCGCTGTGCCAGAGGGCACGGGCCTGCCTTTGCTGCTGCTTTTGGCTGAGGTGACCTCCCTGCAGCTGGGCTCAAGGTCGCTCCCTGGGCTCCTGAAGATGTGGTGGTGTGCTGCAGCCAGGAGGCCCAGCCTGTAACTTGGGCGTAGGCTGGGGCCTCCTGCTCTGGGGTGCTTGCTGGGAGTGCAAAGCAAGCAGTGGAGGTTGCTCGCTTGGCAGGAGGTGCTTGGAGGTGCTGTAATCAGGCAGTTATCTCTGGCCCTGGCCTTTCAAGGGACCAAGGGCCCAGATGTGTGGCAGACGAGCCCTCCCTGTCATCTGGGCTGGGGTCTTGGCCCCCGGTCTTTGGCTGTGCCACCCCACTGCCTGGCTGCCAAGAGTTGTTCCTGTTGCTGTGGGGGAAGGACAAGCTCTTTGGCCCTCTTTGTGTCCACCTGCCTGTAAGCAGACTGAGGGTCTGGGAGCCTGGGTTCCCCACTGGCAGCTCATGGGGGGTGACCACTCCGTTAGCAGGGTCCAGGTCAGGGTGCCCCCAGATTGAAGAGAAGGAGCCCCCTTTGGCCTTTGGAACCAGAGCCACCTGTAACTCAGGGTCTGGCCAGTGCCCTGCCATCCCAGGCACTTTGCAGTCTGGGCAGCAGCTCAAGCCCCCTGTCAGCAACGGTGCAGCCCAGCTCCATTTCCCCAGGGTGCCTGCTTTAGAGCCCAGCCAGCTCCAGCACCCTTTGGAACCCTGCTGTGCACCACTTTGGTGAGTAAACCAAAGGGGTAGGGGGTGGGCTGGTGGCAGGTAGTGCTGTGGGGAGCTGTCTGCCAGGGTCAGAGTCCCTCTGTCCTACAGGCAGAGGAATGGAGCTTCCCAGCTGTAACTGTGTCCTTCCTTTGCAGCAGCTGGTGCAAAAGACAGAAGAGGCATCGTGTGGAACTGCGAGGCAAGAGTGAGCACATATTATTCATGGGCACCCCGTAAAATGCTATGCCTTTGAGGCTCAGAAAAAAGTGCTGGTTTTGGGGACTAAGAATGCAGACCAGGTCTTGCACTTTAATCTTTTGAAAGTAGACAATAGTGCTGTGGTTTTGGGCCTTAAAACTGGGGGCTGCTTTGGGGTCTCAAAAGCAAAAGCTTGTGTTTCTGATGCTCGGAAAAAGACCTGTATTTTCAGTGCTTGAAAACAGAGACTAAGTGCTGTGGTTTTGGGGCTCAAAACCAGAGTGCACATTGCATTTCTGAAGCTCAGAGAAAGAGCAGGCTAAGCGCTGCGTTTCTGGGACTCAGAAAAAACTGAAGTGCTGCATTTTTGGTACTTGGAAACGGCGGCTAAGTGGGCTGTTTTCAGCCTCTGGATCAGAAGCCTGGGGGGAACTTTGGGCAGGTGGGTGGGAGAGAGAGGGGGGT
>VYXH01007181.1:8016-18477 GCA_013397275.1 Burhinus bistriatus | reverse complement strand
GGAGGGCATTGGGGGCCAGGTGGGCAGGGTGTGGGGGTCTGGTCACATTGGTCCCTGAAGTTAGGGAGGCTGGCATGCACCAGGCCAAACTCAATGTCTGAGCCAGTCTCTGGGAGGAAAGGTGCTTTTTTCCAACTCTTTATTCAAGGTTTGTACAATGACTGGAATAGTTATTAAATAATTAGTCAATACTTAGACAACATACAGTTGTCTATCAATTATGACAGTTCATATTCATATTCAAATTATGAAAGTGAGTGATTCACGACCTTGCCAAAAGCCCAGATTGCTGCAATTAGCTTATAACAGGAAGGAGCATCAATTAACAAGCCAGAATATTCAGCAGTAAGCGTGTATATGAGTTTGAGTTGAAGCACCCATCAACTGGAGCTGTAAGAAGCAGAGGCATCTCTTTTCTGGAGTGTCAAGTAGCCAGAGTTGCTCTGTAGGGCTGGAGTTTCGAGAAGCAGGAGCTCAAATAAGCTTCAAATACCTTGAGCAGTAACATGCTGGAGGGTTGAGAGTCCATCAACAGGAACTGGAAGAAGCAGGAGCATCTCTTATCCTGAGTGTCCAGTAGCTGGAGGTGGAGCTTCAACAAAGTGGAGCTGGAATGAGCTGGAGCTGGAGCTGAAACTGAAATTGAAACAAGCTGAGTGACTGTCAGCTAGACCTGTAACAAGCAGGAGCTGAAATAAGTTGGAGGCGAACTTTGGTCTTTTCAAGGGCCTGGTTGACAGAGTCCCATGGGAGGCAGTCCTGAAGGGCAAAGGAGTCCAGGAAGGCTGGACATTTTTCAAGAAGGAAGTCGTAAAGGTGCAGGAGCAGGCTGTCCCCGTGTGCCCAAAAATGAGCCGTCGGGGAAAAAAGAATGGCCTGGCTGAACAGAGAGCTATGGTTGCAACTCAGGGAAAAAAAAGAAAATTTACAGCTTTCAGAATAACGGGCAGGCCACTCATGAGGACTACAGACTACAAAGATGCTGTGAGGCTATATAGGGAGAAAATTAGAAGGGCCAAAGCCCGACTAGAAATTAACCTGGCTTCTGAAGTTAAGGACAATAAAAAAAGTTTCTATAAATACATTAGCAACAAATGGAGGACTAAGGATAATCTCCATCCTTCAGTAGATGGGGGTGGAAACATAGTGACAAAAGATGAGGAAAGGATGAGGCACCTAATGCCTTCTTTGCCTCAGTCTTTAACAGTAAGACCAGTTGTTCCATAAGTACCCAGCTCCCTGAGCCTAGTAGACAGCAGTGGGGAGTAGAATGAAGCCCCCATTACTGGGGTTGTTTAGCCTCGAGAAAAGGAGGATCTATACAACTACCTGAAAGGAGGTTGTAGAGAGGTGGGGGTCGATCTCTTCTCCCAAGTAACAAGGACAAGAGGAAATGGCCTCAGGTTTTTGCCAGGGGAGGTTTAGATTGGATATTAGGAAAAATTTCTTCACAGAAAGGGTTATCAAACTTTGGAACAGGCTTCCCAGGGAAGTCGTGGAATCGCCATCCCTGGAGATATTTAAAAGACAGGTAGATGTGGTGCTTAGGTGGTTTTGCAGTGTTAGGTTGATGGTTGGACTCGATGATCTTAAAGGTCCCTTCCAACCTAGGTGATTCTGTGATTCTATGATTATTTGAGCTGGAGCGTCCATCATTTGGAGATGGAGCATCTCGTAGCTGGAGCTGTTGTATAGAGCTGGAGCTGAAATTACCTGANAAATGGAGGACTAAGGATAATCTCCATCCTTCAGTAGATGGGGGTGGAAACATAGTGACAAAAGATGAGGAAAGGATGAGGCACCTAATGCCTTCTTTGCCTCAGTCTTTAACAGTAAGACCAGTTGTTCCATAAGTACCCAGCTCCCTGAGCCTAGTAGACAGCAGTGGGGAGTAGAATGAAGCCCCCATTACTGGGGTTGTTTAGCCTCGAGAAAAGGAGGATCTATACAACTACCTGAAAGGAGGTTGTAGAGAGGTGGGGGTCGATCTCTTCTCCCAAGTAACAAGGACAAGAGGAAATGGCCTCAGGTTTTTGCCAGGGGAGGTTTAGATTGGATATTAGGAAAAATTTCTTCACAGAAAGGGTTATCAAACTTTGGAACAGGCTTCCCAGGGAAGTCGTGGAATCGCCATCCCTGGAGATATTTAAAAGACAGGTAGATGTGGTGCTTAGGTGGTTTTGCAGTGTTAGGTTGATGGTTGGACTCGATGATCTTAAAGGTCCCTTCCAACCTAGGTGATTCTGTGATTCTATGATTATTTGAACTGGAGCGTCCATCATTTGGAGGTGGAGCATCTCGTAGCTGGAGCTGTTGTATAGAGCTGGAGCTGAAATTACCTGAAACTGAAACAAGCCTGAGCGTCCATCGGCTGGAGTTGTGACAAGCAGCAGCAGTAAGAAGCAGAAACATCTCTTATCCCAACTGTGCAGTAGTGGAGCTGCAATGTAGAGCTGGAGCTTCAAGAAGACAGAGCTGAAATAACTTGGAGCTTCAGATAACTTGAGCTGGAACAAGCTGGAGCATCTCGTGGCCAGAGCTGCTATATAGAGCTGGAGCTTCAACAAGCTGGAGCTGAAATTACCTGAAACTGAAACAGGCTGGAGCATCCATCAGCCAGAGCTGTATGAAGCAGGAGCATCTCTTAGCTAGAGCTGCCAGTAGCCAGAGCTGGAATGAGCTGGAGCTGAAACTGAAACAAGCCCGGGCGTCCATCAGCTGGAGCTGTAAGAAGGCAGAACTGCCATGCAACAGCTGGGGCTTCAACAAACTGGAGCTGAAATTACCTTAAACTGAAAGAAGCCAGAGCTGTTATCAAAACACATTCTTGAAATAGCTAATTAGTATTGAGAGGCAATTGTTATGTTCTCATGGATGAGGAGGATTCTCTCCTTGAGTTCGTCAAGGATGAACCTGAGAAAGAACTCCTAATGTAGTAAAGCAAGTATTGTAATCATTCTTAAAAAGAAACATTTTAGAGCAAGATGGGTATATGAACCTTTAAAATGCTACTAATTTACATGCTTAGCCAGCTTGGCAGAAAAGTGAAAATTCTAAGTGTCCTAAGCTGAACTGCCTGGGTGAAGCCCCTTCCCATGAGCATGTGTAGTAGTATAACTCAATTGTGTAAATTATATGTAAATTACTAACCAATTAAATATTGATAGGAGGTAGTAATGTAGTAAAATGTGTATATAAACTGAACGAAGAGTCCTGTTTGGTGTGCTTGATTTGTGGGAAATCACCAAGCACCCAGTCTTGCACAACTCTCAAATAAATAAATAATCAATGTCTCATCCTGGCATGTGGGATTGGCTTTTGCACATCGGGTAATGAATCCGATATTTAGGACAACAGAGCTGTAAGAAGCTGTAGTGTCCAGTAGTTGGAATTGAAATTACCTGAACCTGAAATGAGCAGCAGCAACATCTCTCATTGCAACCGCGCACAAGCTGGAGCTGCAATATAGAGCCAGAAGCATGAACTCAGATGAGTTGGGGCTTCATGAGTAGTAACATGCTGGATGGTCCATCAGCAAGAGCTGTAAGAAGCGGGAGCATCTCTTATCTGGAGTGTCCAGTCACTGGAGCTGCTGTTACAGCTGGAGTGTCCATTAGCTGGAGCTGTAACAAGCTGTGGCATCTGTGAGCTGGGGCTGCACTCCTAGCATGGTTCAACAGAGGAATATCTGCTATCCGTAGCCTCCATTAGCCAGAGCTGAGATAACCTGCAACTGTAACAGGAAGGAGCATCTATGAGCAGAAATGTCTCCTGACTGAAGTTACCTGGAGCCAAGGTGTCTATCAACCAGATCCATACTCTGAGGTGCATACAGGCAGGGCTGTCCCCAACAAGGAGCTCTTTTCAGCCAGGAGCAGCAGGGAAGCAAGTTGTCTTTCTGTAAGTGGGGAGCCCGACCTCTTCCCCCCAGCTCTCCCTGGACAGCCGTGCTACAAGAGGGTGCCGATTGTGGGAGGCAGGCAAGGTGGTGGCACAAGGCAGTGGTGTCTCCTCTGTACCTGTGAAAGGGGAGAGAAACTGGTCAGTCAGAGCTCCTGGGATGCACAGCATGGCCCTGTACAGCACTGCATAACCCACTAGAGATGCCTGTCCCTGTCCCAGGCAAGGGCAACTCTTCCCTCCTGCCTGCCCTTCACTTTTGGCAGAGGCTGCCCAGTGCTGCCTATGGCCAATGGGGAGGGAAGGGAGAAACAGCAACAAGAGAGCTCTGGGCTCAGCGTGAATATACACATTTCTTCTGAGAAGAGCAGGCAAGAATGGACACCTTGCTGAAACTCCTGTGCTCAGTGAGGAGCATCTCAACCAGAAGATGACACGGGGACAATACTGGGGCCGAGGAGGGGCTGTTCCCATCCAGGGCTCAGCCTGGCACAGCACTCCTTCCTGCCACCAGCCTCACCCTGACCCTGCCCAGGAGCAGGACTGAGGAAGCCATAGGCTGTGCTTCGCATCCTGCCAAATGTCATTGCCAAGCCAAATAAAGCTCCAACCCCTGGCCTGGCACTGCCACAACTGGGACCTCTGCCCAGGACTGCTGCCAATGCAGCCCCAAACCACCCTGCAGCAGGACAAGCAACAACCAGAAGCTGCAAGCAAAAACATTTTCCTCCCAAGCAACAGGCAGGCACAACAGAGATGTGAGGCACAGCCATTGCCCGGACCTTGCTGCAGCCAGGTCCCCTTCCCGGGAGTGGTGCCAGCCCCAAACCACCCTGCAACAGGACCAGGACTGCCAGAAGACCAGAACCCACAAGCAATGCATGTTTTCCCCCTCAACCACTTGCCGGGCACAGCTTCCTCAGCTCACGTGCATTTGGGGTGTTCCTGTGTGCCTGATTCTGCCAGACGTACCCTGGAGCATGGCATGCCTCCCCTCTTCAGAGCACTCACCAGACATTTCCTACTGTGTCAGTGTCCCCTGGCACTCCTTGCCCAGGCTCATCTTCCCACACCAGCGTTGCCCAGTGCTGCCCGTGTTGGGGCCGTGCTCCTCGCCCAGGCTCATCCTCCTGCATCAGCATCACATGGTGCTGCCTGTGCCATGGGCCATGCTCCTTGCCCAGGTCTAGGCTGAGCCTTTCTGATGCTTGGCTGCTCCCTTGCACCATTGCCAGTGCTGAAAAAACCCTTTGTGTGAAATTGGCGACAGTGTCGCAGTCAGGAGGCTGCAACTGGCCCCAGCACCTGGCCCACACTGTGGCAAACTGAGAGTCGACACTGGACTGTGGCTTAGCATCCAGAAAGCAGTTAATATGGCCCTTAACATCAGCCAAAGTATCTAAGCATATACTCAGGAGAGATGGTATAGCATGGGTATTGTGTTCCTTCAGTAGCACAGAAGTTTCAGTGATCCCTTGCAGTACAAATGGTATTTTTAGCTATATGTTGCGTATGTTTGATTCATTACCACATACATAAAAAGGAAAGACAGAACCACTTGTTCTTGTTTAAAAATAAAGTTTTACCCGTGAATTACCATGGCTGAAGGGTTAAGGTAAAAACAAGAGAAAATTATGGGTAAAGCAAATTAACAACCAGAGAACCCTATTACAGGTGAAAACCTTTCTCTTGATGAGGGACGGTGAGCCTCTTGTTAGCCCTTGTGATTATGAGTATAATAAGTGCATATGCTTCCCCCGTGAAGATTACAGGCAAATTTCACAAACCAGTAAGAATATTTGTGTTGCCACACTCAGCGGTGTGTCCCTAAGGACATTTCCGATCTCACGGCCTGTAGCCTAATTTGAGAGAGAAACAATCCTGACCTATCTCCCTCCAGTGGGATGGGCATGGGTATAACCCAAACAGTTTAAGGGGAAATAAATTCTGACATGATTTAAAGCGTAGCTTTTTCACATCATAGACGAAGCTTTTAACATCACTAAGGTAGACAGCCAGGCCAGTCGTGGTCCAGCATTTACCTACTTTTTTTGGAAAATATCACTAGTATTGATACAGCTTGCATCAAACCCAGCCGTTCACTGCTGAGACCACCCCAGGACAGTAAATGATGGGTAGCAGTCTCTCACCCCAAATGCCTCCCTCCTGTGCCTGGTAACATGTATTGTAACAGTGCCAGTGATACTGCCACAGAAAGTCGAGTTGCTCTACAGGCTTCTAAGCTTCCCTGGCCCCAAGGGGAAGACTTTCTGTCCTGCCAGGCACAGGCCCCTGCCAGGCCAGGGAACAGGAAGGTGCCAGGTGAGAGCCACAACATGCAAGTGTGGCCCTACAGTGCCTGCAACAGGTCCAAAGGGGCGCAGGGATCACTTCAGGGCCTCACCCCACATCCTACTGCCCCAGCCAGGGAGTAGGGGAGGCTGAGGGCGGGCTGTGGAACTGGGGGCAGCCCCAGCCCAGGACTTCAGGCACCTATGTGGGGACACAAATCAGCAGGTCATGGATGAGGAGACCTGGTGCTGTTCTCTCTCTTTGAATCATGAGTTCTGATGACAAATATACATTGCTTTGTTCTGAAATAAGCAGTGCCCTCACTGAAAGAAGGGAAGGTACAATCCCAGCAGAGAGATATTTGCTCCTTTAAGCATATATGATTAAAGATGCTTATTGTTCTAAGCCTTTGGTTGAAATCCCATCTTTGTGGTCTTTCTAATTATATTTATACTCTCACTTGACATTGGGTGGCAGCAGTCCTATAAACACACTATTCACTGATCCCTTTCCTCCTCCTCCAGTACTTTCACAGTTCAAGTGCCAAAGCAATAAATTGAAAATGGTTATCAGTTTTTGACACCTATGTAAGTATTTATGCAAAATATTTAACCAGTTAGCTGTTTTCTTTCTCTTCTCTTAGTGGCAGAAAAGTGCCTTTCCATAAAACTCTTAGATCAAATGTTCCTTGGAGTGGTGGGGGGAGTGAGAAGGCTTTCTCTGGTTTCTGACTTTCTCCTTGCACCTCACTGACTGGCCAGCCCTGCAATGGAACAGTACATCCACAGTATTTCCCTTTCAAGGTGGTTTGTTTCCAAATCCTCTGCTCTGACTGTTGCGTTTCTTGGCTGCAAATTAAAGTTTCCCACAGACTTCCCATTGTCATTAATGTGGCTGCATCAGTTAAATTAATCAATTATGTTACCGTTACTCCTTTAGCACATTATACCATCCCTGCTGCCAGCCCCTTCAGGTGACAGCTTTTTTTCTGCCCTGAACAGGACCTTCCCTAAGAATCCACCCATTTCTCCTGCATCTACAGCAAGAGGTCTTGAAGGAAATCTTTAGTGATTTCATTTGCAGTTTAACCATATATTTTGCAATTTAACTCTATATTTTCAGGAGAGAAACCGTTTCTTTTCTGAACACAACTCTCAACATGCAGTTGTGAAACCCTTCTGTCCTTGCTTTTCCCCTGGAGGGCTTCTGGCTCTTCTGCAGCGCATAGGGAAGGCCTTTCCCAGTTCTCCCAGGTAACCCACCAGACAAATTTTTGGGACCCTGTAAGACACAATGTTGTGTAATAAGACCAAGAACTAATAGGATTTGTTGAAACTCGTCCCTGTTTCTAGTCCAAGAAAAGAGGTGGTGATGCATATGACAGCTGCAGTCTTGCAATGGACAGCCAGCAAGAAAAAACTATGACATGATTAATCAAAAGAAGCATCTTAAGAACAGTTAAATGCAGGTTTATCTTTCTGTGTCTCAGTCCTCCAAGCGATGGATGACAGCTTCAGCCAGAAGCACCAGATTTCACGACTAGGCTGGATTATTAGTGGTTTGTTGTTTGGGATGGGCTTTTTAGCCTTTCCTTTTGATGAACATTCATGTGATCTTTTATTCAGGCAAATTTGTTTTCCATTAATCTTGCTAAATTATCTCAAAATATGATTACTCAGTTATACCCCATCTCACAAATTCAACCTTGTGCAAAACTACACTGACAGAGAGGCAGCTTCCAAAGTGATATCCTTTTAGCTGCAGCATTAGATCAAATCAACCTTTCAGTAGAAGTCTCTTTTCTACACATTTCTGGATCAATGCAATACTGGCCATTATGGGAAAAAGTGAAACACATAGCAGACAAGATAAAATGAAAAAGAAATGCCCATAGTGTTAGGTTGACAACTGCCACAGAATTATTGGCTTCTAATACTCATCTTCTCTGTTCAAAATAAAGACAAACAGTAACCTTGTTAAAATCAAAATACTAGCTAGTGATATTTCCAATGGCAAAACCATACATCTGATCCCAGAGTGTCCGAAAATGTTCATAGAAACATTGTGTATCAAAAAGCCTTCAGGTTACATCTGCTGACTAAATATATGCCCTTGTTATAATGAGATGCACATAGATTTTTTGTGCATTATCCAAACAAATTCTGGTTGCTATAGTCTTCTATCCTTCAAGGAACATTGCTTGTGTCACAAACCTTGTGTAATTTGATTTTAAGCAAGAAACAAGAGAGCAGGTTTAGAACTGATGCCTATGAGCCTCTATAAATGTCCTGGAAGAAAAAAAATATCAGAAATCCTTGTCCCAGCCTGAAAGTTCATCTGGTTGTATTCCCTCTTCAGATGGATAGCTGTCAAAGTAACTGTAATCAGTCGGTCCAGACATCTAGGACACTGAAAATACAAACAAACTGTTGTTTCAGAAGGTAACTTTTGAAAATACTCTCCATTGATTATGCATCATTTTTATTGCTACCAGTCGAGGAATGAAAGGCTAGCATGACATGGATGACTTCTTCAATGGATGCATTTCCTTGTGCTTTAAAAGATAAACCTCCAGTAATTAAATTGTACAACAGAACAATGGCATTAGCCTCCTTATACAAAAACACTCCCCAAATATTATCCAGTCCTAGATTTCACCCAAAGCTCTATAAAGTCAGTAACAAAACTAGGTCACACTGCGTACAGTTTTGATTCAAATTCGTTTAAGACCAAATCTACACTCAAAGCAGAGCTTGGAATTATTTTTTGTTTCAAATTGAGTTCAAAGTGAGTTTCAAATTCTTTAACCTCTACCTTTTTTTCATTTTAGGGCAAAGAGAAATGGGCCATTTAAAACAGGAAGCTTACTCAAGGATGTGCTGTAACTCAATAGTAAGAGAATACAGGAATTTGTACTCCGCACAGTAATACAAACAGTAAATCTTAATAATGTGCCCAGTACAGATGAAAATATGTTTTTTCCGTATTCATTTCTGACCAAACACCATTTATTCTAGTAATGGTGAAAATCTCATGCAAACGACACAGGCAGAATATTTCCATTATTTAACTGATTTTAAGTTACATATCGCTAGCTGCCTCTCTTTCTTTCATTTGCTCTGAACTAAAAATAGCGAGCTATAATAATCTTTGGGAAATTTTGCTCTCACCATCAGTTGTTCCTTTGTAGCCAAGCACCTTTCTGTTAGTAAAACATTATGATGTTGAAAGGCAAAGCCAATACCTCTCTTTTTAAAGGCAATGCTAATTTCCTCACTTTCAGACCATCCCAGTTAAAACCGCTCAACCACCTGATTAAAAAGAAATGAGAGACAGATAGGGAGAGACCAAAAGAGAAAGACAGATTGTTTTCTGTCATTATACTATCAACAGCTGAAACACATGTGAACAAGGGCAGTAAGACATTTTTGCGTGACAACTTCTGTCCATGTGACAACACAGTTGTTAGAAGTAGGAAACTTGAGCACACTGTCATTGCCATACAGGAAGCACTAGCAGGGGGAGCTTCAGGACCACCAGAGACATTGCGTCTCCTCTGCACAGAAGTACCAACGTGAGAGGCAGGTTAATACAGGCATAAGCACAGCCATGCAAAGACATATGCACCCCTTGGAATTCCACCCTCTTTTAACAGAATGCGAAGAGGGAGACAAGCAGAAAAATGAAAGCACTTCTTTTCCCAAGCACAAATTGCAGGGCTTAGGAACAACACAGATAAAAAGAAAAAGCAGGAAATGCTTAATCCACAGAGGGCTTTCTTCATTAGGAGAAAGGGGACAAAAACCTAATATTGCTTCTGACCTCTTAAGTATTATTCTTAAAAAGCAACTGTTTAAAGTTTGGGAGGTCTGAAAGGCAGATGCTGAACTGGCATTGATTTCTCTGAGAAGTGANGCACTTCTTTTCCCAAGCACAAATTGCAGGGCTTAGGAACAACACAGATAAAAAGAAAAAGCAGGAAATGCTTAATCCACAGAGGGCTTTCTTCATTAGGAGAAAGGGGACAAAAACCTAATATTGCTTCTGACCTCTTAAGTATTATTCTTAAAAAGCAACTGTTTAAAGTTTGGGAGGTCTGAAAGGCAGATGCTGAACTGGCATTGATTTCTCTGAGAAGTGAAATCACAGAATTACAGAGAATCACAGAATCACTGGGGTTGGAAGGGACCTCTGGAGATCATCTAGTTCAACCCCCCTGCCAGAGCAGGGTCACCTAGAGCAGGTTGCACAGGATGGCGTCCAGGCAGG
>VYXH01007180.1:17963-81207 GCA_013397275.1 Burhinus bistriatus | reverse complement strand
AAAAAGGAGTGGGGAGAGTAATATTTAAACAACATATGATATGGACGGGAAAAAATGAAAATATGGGAAAAAATTAGTCAGGACTACTTCCACAATATTTTTTAACTAAAATATACCATTAACCTCTATCCATTTCACCGTTGCTCTTTCATTCATAGTTAGAAACTTAAATATGCAGAGAATAGAAAACTATTAGACAAGAAGTCAGCGAGAATGCTTATGAAGTACGGGCAATCACGGTGTTTTGTGTTGGCTACAGAGAAGCTGATGAAATAAATAGAATATGTAACATGATGTCTCTTTCATCTATAAAAATATCAGCTCAGAGGTTATGCTTCATTTGCTGCAAATGTAGCATGCATAATAAAGGAGAAGGCATAGCATTCCTTTGATTCATTGTGTGAAAGCTTATCATTCCCTTTTTCAAGTGACAGTTTATTAAATAAGATGAATAATAGAAAATATTCAGACTAGATCCAAATCATAGTCTGACATTCGCTGCCTGATTACAAAGTAAATATGACAGCTACGCTCCTCCATTTTGTGTGATTAGGAAGTAAATGGGATAAGATGTATGGAGCTCCCTGCAGTGTGCTCACTCGAATATTTTCACCTTAAAAATATTAATTGAATCAGAAAAAAAAATAATCAAAAATTACCTTGGTGCAAGACACAAGGAATCTTCATTTCCTTCTCATTAGATGCAAGGAAACGTATGGAGTGTAAAGAATAAGTATCTACAGTAGCTCGCCAGTTTTTACAAACCCTTTGCAATGTCATAACACATATGCCACTCCAGGCAGGTGGTAGTAAGCCATTTTCATAACCTCTATAAATTGTAACGCATTTACCTAAATTTCAGTTGATTAAATGTGCCAAATACTGTAAAAAAAACCTTCTAGTTCAGATCACTTTTGAGACACATCTGTTCTTAGACGTAACTGAAATTTCATTGGAGATTTCTGTATCTAGGTAAGTAGAAATAATAGCGTTTCATCATTTTTTCTTTGGAGTCCTTATGATTCTCTTTAGTATGGCATAGTCATGAACAGGTCCAAAAGACAATTATGAAAAATTGTAAAAGTCTCTTTAGATCATTGCGTAATCATCACTATTTCTCCAAGGTAGGAGATTGGGAATTACCAAATTATTATAATAATAAATGCTGTTGCAAGGGAAAAAAAAGGAAAAAAAAAAAAAACAAAAGACCTCACAAAACCCTCCCCAGAAGCTCTAGCAGTTCTCATCCTTCTTCTTTGTAGAAAACCATCCACTCCCTTCACCCTGGAAATATGCATTATGAGTTTAAAGTCTCAGACAGATGACAAAGGAAGTTTTGAGAAAAGGAATTGGATAATACAATTTTTAGTGTTTCTTGAATAAGAAACACTCTACAGCAACCTCTGTACCCTTGCAAGTCAGTCTTTGTCAATTGATAAAGAAGAATTGATGTTTAGATAAATAGAAAGCAAGAAAAAGACACCTTAGATATTTTTCTTGAAATAGTGGAAAATTAAAGATCTGGAAAATGAAAATTTAAACCTTCCCTTTTTGGAAAACAGGATAGAACAAGGAAAAATTAATCTCTGTACCTTTAACTGATCAGTTTGAAATCTTTAAATGATAGATGAATTTTTACTGTTCATTTTCTTTTTTGTTTCAAAATATTTCCATACTTAAAAATTAAAAGCAATTAAAAAAAAAAGATAAAAAATATTTTTTTAAAAAAAATCTTAAACAAATAAAACTGTGGGCACCGGTCATTTCATTGTATTTATTGACAAAACAGCAGAAATAAGAAGGAAATTTTCAAGTTTGAAGGAAATAGCATTTTTGCAAAATGATAAACAAGACGTTCCCTCATACAAACACACATTATTTTTTTGAACCCTGTGAATTAGAAACAACTCCAACATATTTCATGTTGCAACCAGCTCTTCTCAGCAGGTGTTTAAATAATTGCAAATAATGAGAAATACGGTCCTTGAAAGTCAATATGAACAAAATTTGGCAGCTCTATTCATGAAACAGTTTGATTTTCTGTTTGTTTGTTTTCAGTAAGCTTCATATAGAATACTAAGTCATCCCATTTTGTTTCTGAGGATTATACCAGGCAAATAATCTTTTCAGTGAAATATTTAAGGAACTGTGAATTCATATGTGAGTTAAGAAACATCATGAAATTGTGGATTATGATGACAACGCTGCTATAACCACAACAGGAGCAGATCGCCTTTGAGATCTGTGTAGGTGTCGGCAGCTGCCCATATGAGGTTTATTCCAGAATCAGGACTGGGTTGTTTTTTTTCTTCAGCTGTTAAAGGATGCTACTCAGTGCTCACTCCGGTTGCATGTTATTTGGATGACTCTTCTCTTTTCCCCAAAGGCTAATTCAAAAGTTTCATGTAAAAATCACATTTAAACCCACATTTATTAAAATGCCTATTTAAGATTTGAAATGTACTCCTAATAGTGTGAATGTGGTTCAATAGGGAATAGATACACTGTAATATGACTGACCTGACCAGTCATTGTCAATCTGCATAAATATCACTTCTTGAATAATAAATGCACATGAATAATCATTACAGATAGTGGTACCTAATACAAACATCATTAGTATTAGAATATATAAACAAAAAAGTTACTTTATAAAAAATTCAGAGACAAAATGTTAAAAAAAGACTGCACAACTAATACACCAAAAGGGAAAACTGTATGTATCTCATGAGGAGAACAAGATGCTAAACTTGATAACATTCCTTTTAAAAAATTTTCTTGGCTCTGGTTTGTAGTCCTTAGTACTTGATGTTTTAGACATTTCTAGATGGTACTATGTAAGAAGAGGATTATGGTTGTCTAAACAGAGTAACACTTGAAGACTGAAAAGAATTACTTTTTATTGCAGATTTTGTTTAGTGTTTCATTATCTGACCACAATATCACTGTTCCACTTATCAAAAAGCAGTAGTTAGGCCCAGTTGTGCTAAAGCTTTAGTCTGCTAAGTAAGGTTTTGTTACATGATCATCAGGTTCTGCCTCACAATATGACATTATCAAAAATCAGCTTTCTAGGCTTGAAACTACATTTTCTTTTCCTGTATGAAAATATATTTTTTCATAAACCCCAGAAAACTTTGCTACTATCATTCCATGCAACCTCAGGGAAAAGTATTTGCTTCAGACGGTCAGTGAAGCATCTGAATAACCTGAGAAAGTTATAATGAAATATTTGTAATGCTACTTTACCAGTTTTTCTACCATGCTAACTTCAACCAGAAGTGCTAAGTCAAGGGCTGGAGAGAAATGCAATGTCTTCCTTGGCTGAGTTCACTAGCTTACGGAGCTGTGTTCTGCAGGGATGAAGGAACTCTTTGTAACCATGTATGTGTGACTACATGGTCAGCTGAAGAGTCATTTTCCAGAGTCTAGGTCATCCTCTTTTCAAAAAGTAAGACTCAGTCATCACTGACCTTACGTTTATGGCCTCATAAAGTTCATGGCCAGTGAATCTGGAACAGCTGATACAAGCCACACTTTAGTTCTGCCTTTTCATCTCTTTAGAAGCTTAGTCAGGGACAGCACTCTTCAATGCTGAGAGGTCTTGAATACCTGTTCACTTTTGTAGTTCCTTTAAGTGATAAATTCAGTACCTTTCTTCGATATGATGAAGAACAGACACTTACTGGAGCATAAATTTGGTATCGTGGGTGAAACACCTTCCATATTTTAGTCTATGGAAGCCTTCCATTAATTTCAAAGGTTCTCGAATGCCTTTTGATTAACTCATTTCTGTTCATTTGAGGACCATGACTATTAAAAAGCACACATAATAGTTTCAATATTTCCTCTAAAGAGTTCTCTTTCAAAATAGGTATGATAATTGGCTGCTGAAAAGTGTTCTTTTTATACTGTATAATAAGCACTCTATCCTTGGCTGCAAGCTTAATTAATGTACGGGACTTGGACTTCAAACAAAAACAGTACTCACAAATAACTCCTCATATTTAGCAAAGTAATCTTTAAATTTAAGCAAGTAAAGAATAAATCAGTTTAGCTGACAGTTTGGTGTAGACTCCACTGGGGTGTAATAGATATAAAGCGATGGTAGTATCTAAATGGGGATATCATACAGGCTTGCAAAAAATAGATGCTAATTAAACAGATTTTTTGTTTGTTTGTTTTTTAATGTTGCCTTCTGTCTGGCCTGTTTTGGTATCTTTCATCTTTATTGTAGTCAACACATACTGCAAAGACCCGATTAACATAAGAAGTAATTATGAGTACGGAAACAGGGTTACCCAGAGGATTTTTCCCTCCCTCCCCCATTTCAGGAAATGCTTTTTAATGAAAGAGTAATGCCCAGTCTTCAGGACGGCTAATTAAAGCCAGGAAGATTGAACAGTAAATACATTAAAGTTGCAAATATTTCCGTTATATACTTAAGTAATATATGAGTAAGCCATTGAAGACGATGCTAGGCTTTTAATAAAGCTTTTTTATCCAGAGAGTAGGGTAGGCTGACAATGATATTTTCTCATAAAAGGAGCAGTTTAATGCGTCAGCTGATGGAACAGCTGAATTAGAAGACAGAGGGGTTAGGACTGAATCCTGATCAAGGTCATTTCTTTCATGTTTTTCCCTTTTCACACTGCACACACTCTCACACACACAAATGAGTTAACAATTGCTCTTGTAAGTAGCGGAAGGATTTTTCAGGACGCATTTAGTCCTATTTTTTCCCTTCTCTTCCCCTGTCAAAGCACTTTCATACCATTCTGAATTTTTCCACAAAAAGCAAAAAGGAAAAAAAAAACCCTCCCAGCCATCTGAATAGAAGGTATTTATTTACTCCAAATGCTTCTCCCTTCTTTTTGTTCATCTGTAATTTTCTGTAGTATTAAATTGCCTTTTTCAAGGAGTTGTGCTGAATTTGAGTTTCCTTCAATAATAAGGTCTTTTTATAGTTTTTAAATCTGCTGAAAAGAAAAAAAAAAAAGAGAAGTGCATGTTTTCATGATCTTTAGTTTGGGGCACAGAGTTTTCTTTGATCCGCAAGCTTTTCACAATGAAAAAGCGTATCAGAGATTCTAAAGCACTGTGACAATCTCAGGCTACTTCAAATTGTTTACCACAGTCTATTAGGAAGATTATCAAAGTGAGTCTCTTTTATTTCTGTGTGATTGCTCACAAATGCATTTATACTTAAAGGAAATTACACAGAATATATAAATACAGAAATGTTTTTATATGGAATTGTGAAAATATTTGAGTGTGAGTCTGTAAGACTAACCCCTTGTTCACCTTAAAAATGGTACTGAAATAGCCGATATTGTTACTGTAACTTTCCTCCTGATCATTTTTCATCTTTGTACATTTGTGCATGAAAACAGAAAACACTGTGCAAATGAATGAAGTATTTGTGAATTTGTCTTTAACACTACTCAGGTGAAAGACTGTATACGTGTGCGAATAGTACTATAACAGATGATCTTCAAAGCACAGGTGCAAATGTTAACTCTCTTAAATTAACAGTGACTAGGGTTTTTATTTTCCCAATCAGGCAACAAATTTTGTGAAACACCTTCACCCTTAATCATTATTTTCTAAAGCAATGTTTCATAGGTAAAAAATAAAAATAAAAACAAAACTAAAAAGTGTGATCATTTGTGATATCACAGGTGATATTTTAATTACAAAACAGAGCTGCTGAAGATTCCTTGGAAATACATTTACTTGTAGTTTGAAATTTTCTACAATCTCAGAACTTTAACATGGAAAGAAACAAAACAGACCAAAGAGGGTAAAAAGAAATCTATATTCGGATACACAGCTATCTCACTGATTCAAGGTTATCAATAAACTACAGGGCTATTATCACCCTTAGAGGACCCACTTTTCACCATCCTACACTAACACCCTACCTTTACAGGAAATGAGGTATGTCAGATGTCACTATTTACAATGGAAATTATTGGTCTTGAAAATGTGCACCAAAATTAGAAGTTATATTTTTAACTTGCTATATCTGTTAGTCTTATGACAAATGTCATCATCCAATAAGGTAACAAGGGCATATTGTAAAAGCCTAGGAAAGTATTTATCACCTCTGGGATTTCAACATCTGCTTAGTTCATTTATCTCAATAGAACATTATCCTGTATCAAAATTCTTCACTTTTCCTAATTGTCTCATCCCAGTTCTTTTGATTGCCTGAAAACATTCTGTCACCTCTGCATCTTTTCATTCTGTCTTCAACAGGATGACAACGAGCCAGCGATGGGGCCTTGTGGCCCTGAAGACCAATGGCATCCTGGGGTGCACAAGANCCCTGCTCTGGCAGGGGGGTTGGACTAAATGATCTCCAGAGGTCCCTTCCAACCCCAGTGATTCTGTGATTCATTAATGTAGCTTTATCTTAATTGCAGCCACCATTTCAAGTTCATTGGTAAATGCAGTTGAGTTACAGAGCTTTGTAACTAACCCTGGGAACACAGTCACATTACCCACACTTTCGAGGTGGTTTCAGGACACTCTTGTCATTGCCAAAAGAAACTAAAATTGAAAAGCAAGCCATGGGGTGTTTTTTAGTGGATTTATCAAATGGGCAAGACATTAATTGTTGTCTTTGGGAGAGAAGGCTTCATTTTCTCATAAAAATGTTTGGCTCAGAACTAAGTAAAATTTTGTTATGGCTCCATCAACACGTCAAAAATATATGCCTCAAAGGAACTACTTAAGGAAGAGTTTTCTTATTTGAAGTACAGTTGTTTAGTCAGTTCATAGGCTAGTATAAATATATACAGCTGCTTAATCAATAACGCATAGGCACTGCCCTAGTGGCCGTCTTCTCACCCAATATTCTGTGCCTTTAATTAAATTTAAATCAGTACCACAAGACAAAGATGAGGAAAAGACATCAATAACCCCATTATGTGCAGGATTAATTATCGTGTCCAGCTGTGAGGTTTCAGTCCGTAGCCATTACCAAGGTGTTGAGCTTGCTCTGTACTGGGCCATCTCTCCAGCAGTACAGATGGTGAGGAACCAGCTGTGCTGGGAGCTTGTCCCAGGTCCTCTGTGCTTAGGCTCAGGAGCTGCACCTGAGCTCAGGCATGGCCTGGGCTGTGCTGTTGGCACACCTGGCCTTGTTGGTCCTGACCTCACCTGGCTTGGTGGACTTCTTAGCTGGACCTCTTACTTTCTCAGATTCACAAGAGGACTGTTGGCTGGCTCTGGCCACTGTAAAGGATCTCGCCTGCTTGGCACATCACAAGCCCTGCCTGCCCTTCCCTGCACTACACTGGGGTCCCACACAGCCCCACTGCACCTGCGAAACAGCCCTGCCTGCTGTTTCCTGACACATCCTTGCTAAGCTGGCCACTCATATTAGGAACATTAAGCTCTTCATATTGTTGAGTGGATTAAAACCTATGAAACATGGTAACAGCCATCACTCCAGCAAGGTGCGTACCTGTGGTGGTATGGAAAGAAGACAGTTCCTAGAAACAAAGCAGGCAGGAATTAGGAAGGACTTCAGGCAAAGCGCGTTCTATTTCCACATTAAAAAACCACGGGAAAATGGGAAATAAAGTGGAAATGAATGGGATCTGTTCATCAGAGTGGGCCACAAGGATAAAAGTGGGGGGAAAAAACCCAACTGAACCCCCACCAAAACTATAGACTGTGCAACCAAACACCCTACAAACTTTTTACCAACAGCCTCATATACACTCTACAACCCTAGGAAATCAGTGTCTTATATCACCATGTCCCCACTATCACCGAATTTTCAGTTTTCCTCATTCCTTACTTCTTTCCTCCAGTGTACATGTAATTTCCATCTATTTTTCTAGATGGGCAAGAGGCAGCCTGTATCACAGCTGATTTAGAGCTATATATGTGCTGTTTGGCTGATTAGTAAGTGAGCTGAATGTCCAGCTGGCAGGCCAAACAATCTCTTGAATTCATATCGTGGCCTTTTACCCTCTTAAGGATATTAATACGTATCCCTCACTCTTAAGTGACTGCCACTCCTCTTCACAGATATAGAATGTTGCTATTTTTTTAGATTGTACCTCTCCATTTTTACGTGGTTGAAATTGGCCAAGACTCAAAATTATTATGCAGAAGAACTAATAGTCAGATAGCATGACTAAATAAGACTTATTTTTTTAAGAAATCTGGTTTAAAAATAAAAGTGCGTGTGAGACACTTTTCCACAACTGATTTACATAAGTACTTCACCTTCAAACAAAAGAAACAGAAAAAATCCCAGATATTAACACATAATGAGAAAAAAATTGTGACCTACATGCAGATTTGGAAAGAAAGTATTTTCCAGTGAAACTTTTGACTTTTCAGGTACTCCAGCTGGACTCTGTGAAATGCCAAATCAAAGAATGAGAAAGAAGCCAGCTGATTTATAGGCTAGCTAACAGTCTTTTTGAGCTATTGTGGCATTGTAACAGTCAGAGATCTAAGATCAAGCATTTGAAAGAGTGAAAGGAATTGCAAGTAAAGCACTATATCTAAAGTCTCTCAACCTTAGGAGCAGCTCAAGTTACAACAGTGCCTCAGGAGAATGGCTAGCACAGGTGAAAGACAGCAAACTATTTATATTACAAATCATGGCAGCCCAGAAAGAGGGGTATTTTCACCCTGAAAAAGAGCTGCTGGCTGTGCTACTTGAAATAATTCAATTCCACCTGCCCTTCAGACACAAGGTTTTTGGGAAACCTGATTCAAGTCATTCAAAATAAACATAGAGAAATCTTTCCTTAGTACATGCTTAGGTGACCAAGTATACTCTGTTGGGAAAAGTACGTCTTTCCCAAGGAAGGTTATCAGCCCACTGAGTGACAGGCATGTAGGAGAGACAGCCTTTGCTTATGACACCAAGTGATCTTCATTCCAGTTTTGAGAACAGGGCACATAAGGAATGAGAAGGAGTCTGTGCAAAGGCAGTAATTCATTGCAACAAGAGATGTAAACATGGACGCATATTTCATTTTAGTGGCTCCTCCTATAAAGTAGGTGCACAAAAGAAATCTAACAATCTAACTGCCAACTTGAACACAGTGGTCACAAGAGAGAGATGCAAAGTTACAAGTGTGGTTTGGGACAAAGCATACCCACCCCAAAGAGATTAAGGAAACAAATAACAGAGAGATGGTTCTGGTGTTACTTAGGGTGTGAAAAGTTCTTTTAATCTGGCAATACACAGTCCTCTCCTGTTACTGTCCAGCACTACTCAAACATACTAAAAAATGGCCGTGCTGTCCTTTTTGTAGTAATGGAGCCATACTGAATTATGGCAGCTTTCTATCTTGTCCAAAATATACAGTACCTTGGGCTCTAATAACCACTAAAAGAAGGTTCCTTCAAGAACACCTGGAAAAAAAATGAATTTCCAATTGTCTTTACTTATGTATGCATTTAATTTAGAGAAAGATACTGAACGATTTAACCTCATGTACTGGTAATGTCATATTTTCACTGGAAATTCAAGGGTCTCAGTCACAGAAACATTGTCTCCTTAGTCAAAACTCAGAAAAAAGTACTATTAAGAGTGGGAAAAGACTCACCTACAGTCAGCTGAGAACAGAAGCTGAAGGACTGAACGTGAAGTTTTCCAAAGGCTTGGAAACTAAAGGCTATGTTTATATTGCGATACTAGCTATGAAGCTGTTGTAACTGTATAGACCTGGAGTAGTATGTTACATTTGTATGATGAAACTGATGTGGGCAGGATACAGTATTTTGGACACAAATAAATACACCCCACTTTGACACAATATCTTTTGTGCACAATGATGTATCCTGGTGCTTGTTTTCTGTGGCTTAGGTCTACAAGTGCAGAATCAATGGGCAGGTGGGATGGATGGACAGAGATGCCACAAAGGGGGTATGATTGTCCTGATTTATCCCAGCTGAAGATTTTTGTTCTGTCGATTTCCTCTGGTGACCTTATGAGCCCTTCAGAAGCACACTTAATCTGGGGGCGATGCCAGGTTTTTCTGCAGCCACTTGGGTTGGAAAAGCTTCCTTTCAATATTAAACATTCCATTACCCAGATTGCTCTTTTCACCTTTTTTGGCCTTGGTACAAAAGAAGGTTTTTGTTATTTAGCCTTTTTGTTTCAGAAAGGTTCTTATTATGCTGTTTTCTTTAAAAGAGCAGCTCATGCTCGTTGGTATGTTCTGAGGACTTTGTGCCACTCCACTGATGAGAAACACATATACATGGATGAAAAGAGTATTTACTGTGGCACTACAATCATTGTGTGCAAATGAGCAGCAGGAAACAGGTAAAGNGTGCAACCTGCTTTAGGTGTCCCTGCTCTGGCAGGGGAGTTGGACTAAATGATCTCCAGAGGTCCCTTCCAACCCCTGTGATTTTGTGATTCTGTAATGCTAAGTTAGATCTTATCACATACTGTTTCTTTTCATTGCTGTTCACTCTGTGAAAATGAGTAACCACGTCCTCATGCTATTTGCTTTCTCAGTTTTTGAACCAGTGGCTTATACCAGACACAAAATATTCTTTATTTTATTTCCAGTCTCCACGGCTCTATCTGTTAATTTCAATGTCATCTGCTTTCTCTAGTGCTCCTCATAGGTTCCTTGGCCTCCTTTGTTCGGCATCTCATGTCTTTTGCAGGAATTCTAAATTTACATTGACACAATGATTTGTCTGTCTGTGATTAACATGATTCTATTTCTCTGCAAAACTTATGCCTCTTTCTTGTGATATGTCCCTCACTATATACTTCTTCAGTTTATGGATTTGTTCCAATTAACCCATGCTATTTTTATTGATGGTTATTGCTACTTAGTGACACTTTTACTATGAAGGTAGTGATTTATTGATATGGAACATGCTGTTTTATAATGATGTCCTAATCTCTGTCTACTAACAGGAGTGACAAATGTATTATTAGCTGCACAATTACTTTCTTACAAAAAGTAACAGTAAACAAAAAATTGAGGTTCAAAGTGTCTAATCAAGTATTATTATTCTAAGCAAATTTGAATCAAAGACTAATTTTCTTGATTTTTCCTAAAAGATCTTTTATTTTTCAGATGTTTAAGTAATTTATTTCCATTATTTCCATAATTAAACTTTTATGAGGAAAGTAATAAATTATTTAAAGCTTAATTGTTTTCTTAACTTGCAAGATACATATATCAGAGAACCCCAGAGCAGCATTTATCTTTCAAATTTTATTTTTTTCTTTTGTAAAGAATAACAAAGATAGGTGTAAGGCAGTAAGGCAATGTGTGCATCTGATGGAGAAAGCCATGTAGAAGAACTGGAATTTCTTACAATGAATCTTGCCTTAGCTGTTATCCATGCTTTGGCATAGGAAAATTAGACACTGTGCCAGGATTTGCAAGCTGCAGGCTCATTACCTCATTCCAAAATAGTCAATTGCTGTCTTTCTATGTCCCAGTTTCACTGTGAGAAATGACTCTAAAGATTCCTAGGAGACACAATGTGCCTATTAGATGCTAATTGTGTAACTGCCAATGTACCTGACTCCTACTGATTCTTTACTGATCAGTGGAGTGCCATCAGGTTATTCACTGCTGACTTGGTATTTACAGTTGTATATAAATGTTGTAGTCCAAAAAGAGATTTTCATTTTGCTATAAATCCTTCTAAAACTATTTTGTTATTGCTATGAAAAACTTTTTTATGGCTCTTTCAGTCTTTAGTCAGATCAGTATGGGGTTTTATATCTTTGTCCTTCTATTCCAGCTTCTTTACAGAGCAACAGTGCAGCTCAGAAATACTATTCATGGCAATATAACTAACTAAATTTCAGTGACCTTTTTATCTTCTTTCTATTCACTCTTCTCATCTTTTGAAGTCTTTTCATTGGTTGTCAGTATGCTTTTTCAATGATTTATGCAAGAGGATACATCAGATAAGTTAGAAGGCAAAAGAATTCCTGAACTTCAGGTCATTTTTGACAATTCATCATATTAAAGCATGATTTTTTATTTTTAGTACCTTTTATATTAACCAATCAAATAAATAATTCCACTCTTGTAGTATGGTGGAGGAAGAGGAGGAGGAAATAGTTCTTGTATAGATTTATGGCAAAAACGATTAAGCAAAATATTTTCTAAAGTCACTTACTATTACAAAAATTTGTTGTAAATAACTATTTTTTGGAAGTTCTTACATTTTGCATGTTTTGTTTTTCACAGATAAATTGTGTTTTATTGTTGTAACAAGCTTACTGTACTTATGATTATGCATGTAGCTGATTTACTGACATATATGTTTGTATTTCAGAAAGCAGGTTTCTACTTTATTCTTTTTTCTACCATTTGTTCTTAAGTTTCATCTCAGTTTTATTCAGCTAGTCCCCTGTAAAGGATGTGAAATAAAGTAGAGCAATTTGTTTAGCAATCTTCTTCCACAAAGAAACAAAAGAGAATCAAAATGCAAACACATTAAAAATTTCATTTAGACAAGGAACTAAATATAAGGTTAGTTAAGGCCCTGTACTGAGGCATAAGAATCCCCTTTATGGTCAGATGCAGTCAGTCCCAGAGTACATCAGAGCACGAAGGTAGAAGCAATGGTTTGATGCTCACATGAAAAAGAAACATTACTTTAAAAAAAAAAAAGAAATATTTGATAGTAGTATGAAAAAGTCAGTCTTTCAGAAAAGTTATTTGAGTTGCATCAAATAAAAGTAAATAAATCTAAGCATGTTATAGACACAAGAACAGTGGTTATGTGGCGGCTACAAGTATGACAACAGAACACTTCAAAACATCATTAAAGAAAACAATCTGTAACTTTTCTCTTTTTAAATATCCATGAATTAATAATATTATATAAGTCAAAAACTCTGAGCCTCTGTCCTTCCAGACAGCAGAAATATCGCTGGAATTAATCTTCTGTTGGGTTACAGGTGCAAAAACCAGGCTGAATTTAGGTTCAGGAAACACATTTTTTTCCTCTGTACCAATGCCTTCCAATGCCTACAAGACTGCGAATGTATGTAAAAGGATGCCATGAGTATGGGAAAAAGCTGCACCCACTAAAACAGTGCAGATACAGACAGGCACCTCTTTCCTCATGGGAGCCCAAGGACCCAGCACGTGCCTCTGTATGGCAGGGTGATTCCTGAAGCTTCCCTTGGGATGAGAGAGTTCAATGCTGACATTAACACAGCGGATGCTACTTGCTGGGAAAGCCACCACTATCTTCCTGGAGCACAAGCGTGACATAATATGCTCATTTGCTGGCCCAATGAAATTGTCTGACAATTAGTTCTGTTTTGAACCTCTGCAGAATCTCAGTGAAAAGCCAGTACTGAGACAAGGTAGAATGAGCACTCAAAAGCCAGAGTTCAAACGCAACAGGTCCCCTGTATCTCTTGCCAGGAAAGCATCCCTATGACGTGGTGTGAGTGAGGAAACAAAGAGAAGTATGCCATAAGCTAGGTGGGCTTTTTTTCTTTCTGTTTCTTACTTCTGAATGTCAACATCTTGCTGTGCTGTGAGGGGAGTAATCACACGCAGAATTCCACTGCAACTTCGCAAAAGTCTGTCAAAAATGGGTTGATTGAATGATTGGTGTCATCTCTGGGAGAAAGTGGTTCCTGGCCCACAGGTTGTATCAAATTCTATGCTCAGCAGGAGCTTGGTGTGCAAGACCATCTCATATCTTAATCATATCTTATCTCGTATCTTAATTTATCCACTTCAATTAATCAGTTTCAGGTACCTACAATATAAGACTTTGACTGTGAATAGTAATTTCCTGTTCTTTATTGTTACGAATCTAATTTTTGTAAAATGTCTTACACTGTTAAAGTACATATATCTTCAGTTACAGCTAAAATCTATATATTTCATATACCAAGTTCTGATAACGAGCATATGTGGTTGTGGAAAATGTTGCTCTTATGAAAGCAAACCTCTATAAATATTTCAGGCTGATCAAAAGTACATAATTGTTTTACTCTCAATAGCAAATTTCCCCTTGATACGTGCCTGTGTGTATTCACAGCAAATCGAGTATTCAGGAAATACTGGACTGCTGGTGTAGTTTTTGTTTTCTCTATGCAGGATCATATCAAGCAAAACACTGTATTTTCCCCATATATCTTCGGTATTTCCCTGTAAAAGGAGCCAGCTATTCCTTTTAAAATATAGTCTTCTCTGAAAAGAAGTCCCTGGATAACTCACATAAATTTGGATTCTACAAGAGGAATGAGAAACAAAAGAGATGAAGGGCATGAAGACATTGTCACGCAAACTTCCTTTGCACTACTCACACGTATGGAACTATTACTGTTGTTGAATTATAAAGCTGCTTTACACATGATTTATAGATTACACTAAATTAAAATACAGTGCTTTTTTGGGAACTGTTTTATGTTATACCTTTATCGTATCACATCATCACCCGCGCACGATGAATTCAAATAAAATAGAACACTACAATTCCTTTGTAACGCACAATCAAAACATAGTAGGAAGGCCACAGAAAGCAATCTGGGTCTTTTAAAAAGAACATACAAACTACAACAACTGATTAGAGCTCTGCTCCTTATCCAACATTCTCTTCTATCATCTGACTTCCGAGTGACTGTATGAGCTTCTTGTAGATGAAGCCTTGATATATGTCACCATTAAACAGCGGGATATAAACGTGAATGATTATGTGCTGCTGCCGCATTAGAATTTCTCACAATACTCACTTGTTAGCCGAGATTGGTATCTTCCCCATTGACTGTAGTTTTTAGCATTACTTCAGATACATCTGTCATGTCTTCCTCTATGCAGGCAAATTGAGCAAATGGAGTACTGTGCTTCCACAAACTGATTAGGTAGGTGCCTCAGCAAGAAAAGTCTGCAAAGACGGAGTTGGACAGCTGAATGACACGTGCACAGCTGGGACACGTTGAGTAGAGAGCGTGGACTAAACAGCACTGCCAATTTATAACTGCTGAGGCCTGAGTTTGTTTTCTTTGACAATTATTTTTCTTTCTAGATTTTTCCATCGTTGACAGAATGACTAATGTGGTAACAGATTTTCTGTCACTCTTGCTGTTTCTTTCAATATTCCAATTTCCATTTGGGAAAATAAGGCAAATCTTTGTCTGAAGCACAGTTCTGTATACCAGAGGATATGCCTGTCTCCAGTATTTTTTTCAACATGATTCTGTTGGTGTTGTTTAATGCATTTCCCCTGCCTCTGTGTCTTCTAGTGTTTTCTTACCATGTTGTGGAATTTAGTAGATAAAGGGTAGTAAACCATTGCTTTGTTTTAAAAATTTCCTCAGTACAAGTACTCCGGAGCACTGTAAACAGTACTACTCTCCACAATTCCCCACCAAATCTAACACCATAAGAAAGAATGGAAGTTAATTAAAAGTGCAACTAATTAAATAAGATTTAGTTTAATTTTCAACACTGTAAAAGACACTGTATTTTGAATCCCTAAAGGAAAGTAGTTCTGCAGCCAAGAAGCACTGACTTTAGTATGTCAGGTTAAAAGGCCCAGATCTTTTTGTCTCACCTGTATGAAACTTGCACTAAAATTTATGAAATAAAGCAAGTGACATGAGCTTCAGACTCCACACATAAGCTACTGTGAAATACAGAAGCTGAATTTACAAGTTACCCAAGAGCCACTGCAGATTAAGGTAAATGCTTACACTAAGACTGTCTTGTGAAACAAAAGGTTAATCAACCAACTCATTAAAAATTGCAAAGTATAATAAAGCACATCTAGTCTAAATAACATATCTAACTATTGATTTTGTAAAATCTGAAGATAATTTGGGTAATGACTGAAAGTTCTGGTAAATCATTGTATCATCTTACCTGGAGGCCAAGACTGTTAGTAATGTATATTTCTAGAAAACGCATTTACATTAACATAAATTTATCTTAGGTATCCTTGTATACAACATCTTATTTGAAGGGGCACCTAGAACAAAGTGACACAACTCCAAACAATCATAATTATGCCAGATTTGCCCTAGATGTTATTAAATGTTGATGCAGTAATAAATGATCTTTTGTCTAATACTGAATACATTTACTAGATGTTATCTCATACCATTGCATTGTCTTTGGAGCTGATGAAGCAGAAAGCTGACAGTTGTGTATCCACCATAAATTCACAGGTATTTTTACAGTGTACAGTGAATATAACGAAGATCAGTGTCCTTTTGCATTAGGCATCTGGAAGAAACAGAAGCAAATCAATCCCACAAAAAGGTTATTCTCTGAGGATGAAAAAAGGAGACAAAGGATGTTGCTTTGAGCTTAATTAACCAAAGCATCTTATTTTTATTTTTACTGTATTTCATTCACCCTTTAAAAAAAAAGTAAAACAAAAAAAAAAATCAAAACCCAACTCTTGAGGAGATGTTAGATATTGGTTGCCTGTTTAATCAAATGTGGTCAGAAGATCATTGCAGGATTGCCTGAAGTAAATGTGGGGATCAAGAGAACCACAAGACCCATCTAAAAAGAAAATCTACCTTCTTGCTTCACTGGGCAAAAAAACTGTGGCCTATGTTTTACATTTTCCTGTCCATGTTGTTTCATAGATTTCCCTTTCAGCAGTCTTCCAGGTCTCTTTCTTTCAGGTACTACTGTGTGCCTCTACTGGGAGCAAACTGAGCACTTCATTTATTTAGGTGTTGGATAATAATGATTTTGCTGCTAGACATCATCATCTGCTTGTAGCACTAGAATCATTTGCAAGCCAAATTTGACACTCCAACTTGATGCTTGATGGGGAAGATTGATACATCTTCTCCCAGCTGTGATGGGCCAGAGCAAACCTGAGGTCTGCAGGGCTGTGAGACCTGGCTCTTCACCACCATCACAGCAGCACTTCTTTCACTATTCCCAGAACCTTCCGGTAAGGAAGCTTCACTGTACTTTAGGACATACAGCGTCTGTAAGGTATAGATGTAGGGAATAATCCAGATCACTTCAGTGTCTCCTTCCTGCTCAAACTGAGTTGTGTTTGCTCTTTGTCTTACATATATACAGAAAAGTTTCTCAAGCAATATGTAATCAAATACATACTACTTAACCCATTGGGAAAACATAGCTATCCCTATTAAGAACATAATTCCTGGGATGCTGCCCAGGTATTCCAGTGATGCCACAAAATACTATAAGCAAGGCAGGCCTCCCAGCTACATCACAGATGGCTGTGTGGATTGGGAGTAGAGTCTATCAACGTGTTATGATATTTTCACATCTTTAATAAAAGGTGTCAGGCAATCCAGCAAATCACTGAGCAGGAGGCATGCTGTAGACAATAAAACACTTCATTCTCCAGGGATGGCCAGATTGCAAAGAGTGTGAGCCACAAGAGTTTACTACCTACTGAGAAATGAGCTGTGTATGCAAAATGGAGTTTTGTTCACAGGAGACTAAACAATAATCCTGATAGAGTTAAGAGTTAACATCACAACAGTAATTCATGCTTCAAACCCAGGTGAAGAGGCACAGGCAAGTACAGCTAGGAGATAGGTCTCTTGAAAAAGAGATGAGATCATGCTTAGAGTAACAAGCAAAGTATAAAAGAGTATATTAATAAAAAATAAAATAGGACAGTGAAGTCACCTGTAGCTAACTTGCACTGGCAGGAAATATTTTTCTGCTGTACATTTGTAGTATTGTATCAGTGAAGGAGGGATTTCTGGAAGTCACAAGAACTGGGACCTGGAGATTGAAGAGGCATCTTTCAGGTGGCATGCACGGTCAGACAATATGCTACAGAATTCCAGTGATTCATCTCCTATTGGGAACTGGAATCAAAAACTTCCTCAAATGTCTACTCACAAAGCAATAATTAGGAAAAAACATTAAAAGAAACAATAAAGAAATCAATAATGTAGGCAAGACAATATGGAAGACATTCCTACCTGGCATGTCAGACCATTATTATATGCTATCCTAGATATTACACAACTTTTGCGGCCCATCCAAGAGCTGGTGGGTTGAAGAAATAGCCCTCGTTTTTCCCAACACAAAGGACAAGTTGCTTAAACTTATGAAGGAAGAGCAGCAGAGGGCAGCAACTCAGAGAGTTAAATGAGTTAAGCAGTCAGTTTTCTAATTTAGGTGACAGCATACTACATCAAATGAGTAGTTTTGGACTGAACCAATAAAGAGTCGCATAAAGTAGTGGCAAAAGAAAACACTTAAAGCTGCCATAATTGTGAATTATACATTAGGACAGTGAAAGAGATGGCTTTATAATAATGCCCTCTTGACAACAGGACTCACATGTTATTGTAAGATTAAGAATTGGAAAGATCAGTGACTACCAACTAACATGACAATGTCAGACCCATAGTATCTTTCAAGAAGAAATAAATTGTAAATGTAAATGCACAGATAAATAAGACTCCAGAAAGCAAGGCCTATTGTGAAGCAGACTATCCTTTTCTTTATAGCAGTTTCCACCTTGGATGCAAAAGAGATTATTGCTGAAACTGGAATACGTGTTCCTGTGGAAAGCCCCATTTTGGGTGAACCACAGTTTTAAAATACATGAATGTATTGCTGGTTGCATGTTGCTTAGCTTGTGCCTCAAGTGACTCCTTTTTGGATTGTCACCTGTTTTGTGTGCTCACTGTAATCCAGCAACTGAGCTCGTGCTCTGGTATTCATACAGAGTTTTCCCTAGGGTTATAGTTTAATTTTTAAGACATCTTCATTTTCCATGTTTAATTAAGTTGTTCTTGCAGTCATTAAGATTCATGCTAAGGAAAAAAAGAAAATAAAAAAAAAAAAATAAAAGAGAAAGAAAAAAAAAATGCCAGACAGCACTAAACATGAGTTAGAGGAGGTGGAAGCTTTTATACTGTCACCATGAATAATAGAAATCCAGAGTGCTTGCACATTGCACAAATGTTCTTCCACTAGATTTTCCAAACTGCAACCATATGCTTGCAATGCAAAAATATCACACGGAGTACTGTCCTACTTATTACAGCAAAAACAGTGGGTTTTAGCTCTTCTCAGTTAGGCAGCAATGTAATGTAGTTAAATCAGCAAAGCATTCCCTAGAATATAAAATCCTTGTAAAATTAAATAGTTACATTGTTCTCTGATGCCTCTGATGTATATTCTCCCTAGTAACAAGGACTCAGAGAGGTTCCCATGGAGAATAGCGCGGTACAGAGATAATCTGACGTAACAGAACAATGTGAAAATAGGCTTTCTCTTTGCTTGTTTTAAAGTGATGAAGAGAGAAATAATAAGCAAGGAATGATTGCATGATTTTAAATACAAAAAATTACAAAAGCATTGTGTGCTGAGCAAGTCAGGAGATTATCTGAGGATGGTACAGTGACAGCTGTTTCTGTCTTACTATACAGCAGAAGTAAACCTGTTGGCTTGTCAAATGCCCCTTTTGTATTTCTAGCACTAACTATCAGCAATTACAGTATGATACTAGAACATATGGCAATGTAATTGAAGGTGTGGCAAGAAATCAGAGTTAGGCACTTAGGGCCATATGTTCCCCTGCACTAAGTAGAGTGGAGGGAAGCAGATGGGCACAAGTTAAAGCGAGGCACAAAGGGCTGGCATAGTCCACCCAGAAGGCAAAGGCAGCTAAGTCACACTTTGGTGTGTGTCAAAGAGGTGAGCCTTCAGGAAAGCGCTGGAATCAGTGTGTTGCCTCTTAAGATCTAACTCAAATTTCGAGGTGTGTTAACTCTGAACAAAAGAGTGCTGGCTGAATGAAAATGGGTAGCTGCTGCACCACAGTGTATTTCCAGAGAAAATTCTCATAGACCAGCACTGGGTGAATAAGTCAGGGAGCATCCTGATAAGACAGCAAGTGGTCAAGAAAGCAGGCCCCAAGTCCCTCTCTCCCTACCCTTGACATCAGACTGCTATGAAGTATATTTTCCAACAATTCTTCAGATTTTTGGTGTCTGCTCATTTATTTGTCTTCCATCATCTTGTCTCAGAAGATACCACATCATTGCTTAACTCCAGACATTTTCAGGGTGGTTTTGGCAGCGTTTGGAAATTGCCATAAACCACAGCCTGTTCCATTTAATGAGTATCTTCCTTCTTCACTATCCTTATTGTTTCTAAAATGGAATAAACCTTACTTTTAAGTTAGAATGGCAAGAATTTGCACCAATCTTACATTTAACCTTTGACTAAACACATTGGTGAGAGACATGGGAAAGTTAAGTCATAATTATTATCTGTTTTGATTTCAGAACGTTATTAAAGCACAAGTTAAAGAAAGAAGAAATTAAAAGAAATTGAAAATTAAATCTGTTAGCATTTTCTTACAGTATAACCCCTTTCCTCCAAGAATAGTCCTTATTTGGGAGTACTCAATATGTGAACAGTCAGTCAATTTTTAGTCAGCAATTGATTTTAGATCATTATCTCTGTCCACTACCACTTGGTGTCTGTGCCTTCAGAAAATCAATAGCACAATAGCTATCTTCAGTATATGATTCACTACCATATATACTACGTACAGAAACCTATACTAAGTATTCTTTATTTTGATTAACATTGGAAACAGTATATGCTGAATTTTTTCTGTAGTGAGGAATAACCTGTTTTCTGTGGGGAAAACAAAAGGAATGTTTTTCTTATTTCACTGAAAAAAATAAAATAAGAACATTATTTCAGTGCTAAAATCTGGATTTCAACATTACCCTGTATCACGCAACTACAGAAACCAGGATATACTTTGACATTAACAAACGCTGCCATTAAGAACTTAGTTATTAATACAAAATTTAAGAATGCACATGCTAATGAAAAAAATAGAATTGTAAATTCATACATACTACTGTTGAGTGGTTTGTTTTCTTCATGTTTAAGTGGTATGTTCTTCCACTTAGTGTTAGACATAAATGAGAGCGAGCTTGTTATACTACAGCAGGGGGCAGCATGGTATGCAGTTTTCCACTCGGTAGCCAGGTTTAAGCTATTAACAATGTGATTTACTAATTAGCACCGAGCTTTGCTGGTTACAGACTGTTGTGTAAACTCCATTCCTATCAAAACAGGCACAGAAGTGCGAGTTCTGTGGACAATCTGCAGGACTTGGCATAGACACAAGACATCAGTAAAGTATCAAAGAGGAAAAAAAAATGATTATTCACAAAGATTACGGTATGTAGTGTAGGTTAAGACCTCATTTTTTAATCAGTCCTCAGCCATTAGTGCATAAGCGCTTAAGATAATAAACATCAGATTACCACTAGTCTCCTTGATGTGTTGCAGGCACTGACACAGTGATAAAATGACACCATTCTTTGCTTGCAAAGCTGTTCCAGGGTCTTTATATTGTACAGTTTCCAGCCCAAATGCTCATACTGAAATCAGTTTTGCTAAAGACTGTTACATCATTAAGGCACTGAGTCTGAAGACATGTTGTTGTAGTAGATATTCCTGGCAATTGGGAAGATTTATCTTTAGTATTGGTCCCCTGAAGGTCAAAAGTGAACATAATTATCCCAAAAGCCTTTTGTTTATAGATGTGCCTCTAGGATCAATACAATTGTTACGAAGGTGTGCTGGGAATGAGGAAGGCACTTGCAGTATTCTGCATAATTGATTCTACAGTTGATTTAAAGTGCACTGATCCTTACTTCTTCGTTTTTTTAAACTCAGTACCATGATTGAGAAGATTCCAGTTAATGCTTAAGAATCTGTTTTACCACATAATTTCCCTGCCATGCTAAATAGACTGTTTTGTCCTTATTACAGTATAAATTAAGGAGAGCAGAAGGAAAATTGATTATTAATTTCCTTTTTAAAGCAGCAGAGCAGAATTAATGATATCACAGCTTTCTGATGAGGATGGGTAGTTTCTTAAACGAAACAGAAAAATAGCTGCAACTGGTGATCAATTACACCTGGATTAGGAGATATTACTAGCAATTAATGGTCATGTAGCATTGAAATCAATGAGGCTTGTCAAAAGAAATAATGAGGCCCATAGCATTTCCATTGTTTAGCTACTGTAACCTCAAATTATTGGATAGAAAAAGAAAGTCCCTTACTGAAAGTAAGGAAGGCTAACTACATGCTGAAAAACATTAGGTTGTTTGTAAGAGAGGATGGCCCAATATTCCTGGGCTCTAAAGATTAAGAATGTGCTTCTGCATAATCATCATATTGCAAGAGGGGGGAAAAATATACATTTTCCTTTTGGTTAATTAATTGTATTGAAAGTGGGTCATGTTATGATTTTGCATGATGTGAAATATGCAGATTTTCAACGTTTCAACATTAAACCAGGTGATACTCAGCAATTTTACTTTGAAAGTCTGAGTTTGTTTGAATCTGAAATTCAAAGCAAAAATCAAGGAGGAGGGTACAAATATACATGGGTAAAACTGAATAAAACCTACAAAGCCAAATGTTAAGTTTTGCTGAGATCTAGTAACAAAGAAAAGCATAAAGTTAAGCAGTTATATTCTTGCCAAGATGTCTCAAACCCAACATAATTTTAGGAGGGTAGACCATCTACTACTATTTATTAGTAATCACCACCTTTCAAAACATGTCTGCGTGCAGAGGAATTACCTACCTAAACATGGATTTCCTCCTTGGCTGGTGTATTTATGCCTGCAGATGTTGTCTGTTTCCTGTTCTGAAAATGAGTGCTGTTAGGGAAGATTTCACTTACAATCGTCATAAAACAAAAATGCAGATCAAGTTTGTGGAAAATCACGAAGTATTTGCAGGGGTGAAGAAGTATGGAATTGCATGCACCAGCCTTGACAATCCTGTAGACTAGACATCTGAAACTCTTAAATTACATACAAATTGATCCTTAGTACAGTATTTTCAGAAGATGGCTCTCAGTGTACTTAATAGTCCTTAAGTACACCTTACATCACATCTGGAAGTCAGATACTGTGTAGCCTCCTGCATGGAACTTTGAGACTCATGAAGAAACTTCATTTGGGAAAGCCCAGAAGAAGAACCAAGGCGTGGTTTGTATGCATGTGGTTTATTTATCTCTACCCATAGCTCCCTGATCATATGACAAGTGATCCAGGGAGAGCTAGAGGTTTAAATATAAAGCTAGGAGGAAATTTCAAAGAAAATGTGAAGTAAAAGGCACACTGTGAGTTACAAATGGTCTGGATGAAAGCCACAGCAGAGCAGGGTAGGAATCTGCAGGACTAGGATAGGAGATGCTGAACACAAAATTATAATAGTTCTTTGGCCTGGTACTTAGTTATTCTCCAATAGATGGCATCCGTTTCAGAGTCTGGATACATAAACCAGCAGTGGGTACAAATAAATGCATTGCATACCCTGGCATACAAATAGATGAAGAAATGATCCTATGATAAACTAACACTGCTTGGTGTGATTAAATCTTCCTGGGAAAGTATGCAAACTTTCCATGTTCTATGGCTATAATGCTTAACACTTAAAATACTTTTAATTGTTTATCTATATACTCATAGGACATGGAACCCAAGATTTCTTTAAAATTAACTGCAATTTTAAAACCAGTTTACAAGGAGAACATATGTTATAGTGTTACATTTGATTATATATTACGGAAAAGTTAAAATTACTTTATTAGTTCTCTGAGTGGCATTTCCTTTGGTCTTGCACAACCACCAATAAATGGTACTGGTCCTCTTTTTTCAAAAGTTGAGAGAAAACAAAATCTAGAAATCTCAGAAAATACAAGTGTAAAGTCTGACCTTTATATGGTCACACCACCAGAGAAGCCAGATATGTGTCGCCAGGAGTAACTGGAATGTCCTGTACGCATCAACACTAAGAAGCTCTTCTGAAATTTCTCCAAAGTCAAAGAAACTGTAAATTACACAATTCCTGAGTTTATTGTTAGATCTGTTCTATCTCTTCACCCTTTATTAACAAAAATTATCGTTCTCAATACACTTTTAGTAAGCTGTTTTCAAATGGAAATAATTATTGAGGGGGGGAAGTATGTGTACGTCTGTTACCAAAGACAATTTTTCTCCTGTAGCTATTGCATTTTATTCATCTTCCTAATTCTGTGCATATGAATAGATATACAGGTCTCATCTGGAAATCCATAGTTCTGGAAGCAGAACATATCTGGCCATAACAAAGATACCATCACAATCTCCACTCAGCCCATGGTAGGAAAAAGAAGAAAAGAGTGACCTTTGCTAATTCAGTCACTTAAGGCTAGTTTTTAAGTCTGAGTTTTCTCTCATTATTCAGCAACCCCAATTACCCAAACTTCAGGTTAGCAAGGCTCAGGTTTAACCAAAGGTCGGTTAAAACCTTCAAGCATCAATGAACTCTGTAAACAGGGTTTTTAGCTCAACTTTCTTTCTTTGTGAGTTACTGTGTCTTAAATCTTCAAAAATAACATTTGTTTGTTCATTAAGTGAAAATTTTCTTGCATTTTTCCAGTAGAGTAGAAACCAGGTGACTTATAGTCTTACCTACTAGCATAATATGCTCTTGTCTGGGGACAAAATTACTGCTCCCACCCCTCTATACACTCCATGTTCATTCCCTCTACTGGCCAAATCCTTTTCCTCTAAATATTTTCTAAATTAAATAAGACTTTTTGAAGTGACTTAAAATACACAAATGAATAAGTTACTTATCAGAAGGAAAACCACAGCAGACCTTAAAGTCAGTGCAGATTTTGCTTCTTTCATAACTGCAGGACTATTTTTAAGATTTCCCTTAACAAAATATAATGGAAATATATTTATGAGATACAAAAGAAGTTCTCCAGCATTTCACTTTTGCCAGGTCACAGAGATACAGCGTAATATGTTGTTTTCCTTGCCCCTTCTCATTATCTTTATTCATCCTCTCACATCTGTGTAGTATTTTCTCAGAGGTTTTCTAAGCCAACTTGCAGGGTCTCCAGCTGATGTTACATTCAGAATCTTAAAGGGTTTCTTCTTAATTTTTTTTAACTTTCTTTAATTTTCTCCTGTCTATAGCTTCAACTTCAAACAAAGACACATGTTCACTGTCTAACATCATGCCTTTGTAAAAGCTTAATCCATGACTTGTATGTAAAATTCTTAAAGGAGGCCTGTGTAACTAGGTAAGCACTTCCCAGCTGCAGGATGAAGTATCCAGCACATTGTAACAGACCTAGTAAGTGACAATGTGCAGTACAGCGATATGTAACGAGTTGTCTAGAACAGCAGTCCCATTTCATTAGCTTTCCTATCTTCTTTTCAATTTCCTTATGCTTCAGAATATCTCGTGAATAGACAGCAATTTTTTCCAGAGCTTGGTCTTCTGTTGAGTTTGAGGAGTCACTTATCTTCATCTCAGCTTTTTTTTTTCTGTCTTTGTTTAAAAAAAGGCTAACAGGGTAGCTTAAAATGCCTTTCACATCACCTATATTCCTTTTTTTTCTTTTCTTTTCTTTTTTTTTTTCTTCTTTCCTCTTTTTTCTTTCAATATTGCTTAGTTGATCTGTGTCTTTTTATGTCCATTAGGGGACGTGTGGTGCACTTATTGATATTTTGAGCACAAATCAAATGTTGGCAAAGGCATCTTTTATTCACATCTATCAGTCTAGAACTTGGCATATGAGGCTACGTCCTATGATACACTCTAACTTTGTGAGACAGCTCTGAGGTCATTTCAGTGTGCTTTGTTTTGTTAAAGAACTGTTTAGTTACACAGTCAGTTTGACAGTTGTGTTTTTCCACAGAGGTAGGGAATGGGATGTACACAATGAGCAAATCTTTATGCACAGACTGAGGTGTGTATCTTAAATTCCCCGTATGGTGTTCTCCAAAAGAATTATTGATAACATGCTTTAAGTGTAATCTGGATATGAAACAGATAAAATGCATCTCACTCAACAAAATTTCAGGAAAATATTGTTAAATAAGGCATCTATAATAAATAAGAGACTACTGTGCCAATAAAAGCAAAGGCAAAACTGTCTTCTTTCTCATCTGATGTGCATCATGCCACAACTTCTCCTTGAGCTGATTCTTTCTTTGAAAGACAAGTTACGACTGAATTCATTGAGCCAAGCAAACTGACTTTCTCTTTGTTGCTGAAGACATTAGGAAGTTGTTATTCAAAGGAATACACAACATTCATCAAGTGCAAATGTTATGTACACCGATGTGTACAAACAAAATGTTACAGATATTAAAGGATGAAAAAAGTAATTATATTGGAAACACCAATATGTTTCCATTCCATGGCACTGACTGTATTCTTTGCAAACTACTTCTGTGATAGACTTTGGAATTTCACATGTTAAAATTCGTCTTCATTTTTTGATGTTGTGTTGTTTGTTTGTTTTCCTTTTGTCAATATATACAGGCAACTAATGACATCCTGAGTTTTTTTCTGAAATGTTGTATTTTGTAACATCCATTATTTCCCTTTAGATCTGTAACACTCTCTAGTTTTCTGCACATCATTTTTCAGAGGCTATGAAATTTCCAAAGTTTCTGGAGTGGAGAAATAACAAATGCAATACACAGAAAAGTTTAATGGGAGGGAAACATAGCCACCAACATAGATTTCATTCTGCCAGATTGGTGGCAAAAAGAAAAGAGTAGAAAAGGGAAAAAAGGACTGAAAAATGGAATTTTCAAAAGTAACTGTTTTCATAATTTTTTTTTAAAAAAAAAGGCACATTGAGATGGAGAAAAAATGTGGAGATTTCCCGTGATTGTTTTTAACAGGAGAGAAATCTCATGACTTGTTGAACAGAACTCCCAGTTGGCAGGTCAGCTTCACTATCCGCTCAAAACATATAGGCATTGACAAGATAAATTTAGTTGACCTTGCTTCCATCGTACTCCAGTACTAGATCAAAATGACCTTTATTTTTGTATTATCAATAAAGTTAAAGAGTATGTTCATTTAGTCTTATATTTTCAATAAAAATCTCAAGTAATCCCTGCATTGGGTCTAACAATTTTTATTTGAATAAGATGTTTTTCAGAGAGACACCCCTTCAAAGAGTTCAATAAGTCGTGATCCTACTCTTTCATGGTGAGCTAGTGTAATGGCTAATTATTCTCACTGTTAAAATTTGCACTTTATTTCCACCTTGCATTGCTCAAGACTCTGCTTGTTCAACTTGTTGTTATGCCTTTGTCTCCTAGATTAAAGATTGCACGGGCTTTTTGTTGTTTGTGTATTTGATGTGGACACCTGAGGGTAGTATTCACAGCCTCACTGAAATCTCCCTGTCTTGTGATCTACACTTTCCAGATAAGCAAAGTCAAACTGATATTAAAATAAGAGGGAAAATACAAGAAAAGCATGTAATCTCAACAATATGAGACAATTTTGTTGATTTCATATGTAGGTATTCTTTTTCTCCGTTCAGTGGTCTCCCCCAGAAAGCCCATTAATACTTTTTCTTATGTTCTTACTCCTTCCTATATTTAAAGAATAGCCAATCTCCTGTTATCATCATCTTAATTCTAAAAATTTAAAGAAATAGCAGTCTGTTGCCTGTCAGTGTGATGGTGTATTCTACTCAAAAGCAAAGGAAGTTAGAGGCAAAAAATTTTTAATTAAGAAAATAACAGAATGGCAGGCTTGTGTCATGTTTTTCAAACCTTTTGGCCACAGCTTTTCTCCCTAGGAACCATGCATACTACATCTCTCAATGTCAGTGACTGTCAGAAATGATGATGGATAAAAGGAAATCAGAAACCAGTAAAGTAAAACAAATAACCTTCATTACCTTGTTTTCAGAGGACACAGTTTAATAGCAGTAGAGCATTATGGTGAAGTTTCCAGTAATCTTTGCAGCACCCATAACACAGGTGTTCTTACAAAAAGCCAGAAATACCTGCTGCTGCTAGGATTTCATACTGCCACATCAAAAACGGATTTATTTTTGCTTGGTGGTATATGGTGACAGGTGGCAGATAACTGTAAGAGACCAATAAACCCAATTGAAAACTTTTTGGTAGATATGTGAAATTTTGCTATTTAAAGGAGTGGTCAGGATGTTTCTCAACGCAGTGCAGTGGGTATGTCTCCCCGGCACAAAACAAGTTGCACAGAGATACCCAGTGAGAAAGCTCAGACACCAGAAGTGACATAACTACCTCAGTGCATCACTCTTTTTGTGCTAAGAAAACCTGCTTCTTGGTTCTATACTGGGTACATGCACTCTGTGCTCCCGAAGCCTTAGGCCAAGTGTCTGCCTTAATGTATTTTAGATGAGAAAGCCACACTTCTCACATCGAGTACCTCACAACTTGCTAACTAGGGCTGTACCACCAAGACAGTGAAACTGGGTAAGTCTCTGAATACACATGTATCCCACTATAAAAAACACTGATTTCTTTGAGAAGTAACTGTCCCTTTTATTTGAAATACTGCATTAGATTTTGAGATTTTTTTCCCTAACATCGCAAGCAAGCATTTCAAGAAACTAAAACAACCTTAAATCTGAGGAACTGATTTAAATCTTCACTCACTCACTCACTCACTCACTCAATCAATCAATCAATCAATAAGGAATAATAATTGTAAGCAGTGTGAACTATTTCCCTCTCAGTCCAAAAAAAACTGGAAGACAGTTTCCATGCAATGTGTTTGACACCATTGCACGGTAGTTCAAAAGTAGCAGTGAAATTACTTGAAAGTTGAAATTCCTTTTTAACCTACATGAGAGCAACTAGAATCAGCACTGAGGAGTTTTGTGTTGGAAACTCTCTCTTATTCCACAGGACTCCATATTTGCATCATTAGTATCATCTGGGCTTATTTAACCAACGCAACACGTTGAACCTTTAAGCCACCTCCTGAGCACTGTGAAGAATGTTTCCTTCATGTTTCTAAGGAGATTGTAAAACATGGGATCCTCTGAGGCTTCTTAGTAATTTTCCTTACTTTTCCTGAAGAACTAACATTTCTTTGGAGAGAATGTTTCCCCCTAGGAAACTTTGTCCTACTTCTTGTACATAATACAATGAATTGAATGTTTTCACAAAAGAGCTATCCTTTCAGAAAAAAAAAGTATGGCACTGAGATGCTTTTGTGTACTGCAGCTCATTTCTTTATGCTAGCATGCAAATGAAATTAAAGTAAGACCACTATAATCTTCTTCAAATCATCATTTTGTAAATCCCATCATTTCTGTAACATCTGTAGGAAATGAATCAATTTACAGTGATTAAGTCAATGACATCAGCTAAAATGTTACTAAATGTTGGGACCCACAAAAATAAATATCTCCTAAATAAAGCCTTGTGAGAAGGCTAAGTTGATTGCAGTACAGACACTGCTGAATATTCATACAATGATTGCAGCAATACGTTGCTTAAATGTTGTTATGAGTATTTTCTGATATAATTCCTCCATACATGCTGTTTATACGGCAGTCTATTAATACATTATTAATTCTGTTTATTTCTGAAGGTTAGTTTAGACAAATAAAATAATGACTCCTTTCTGACTATCTTTGAGTGCGCTTATAGATATGGTTTTCCATCAGTGTTGTGATTTGTTAGTGCATGCTGATAATACCACAACCTAAGGAGTCTACATGAAATTTAATTAAGCTGGTTTTTATGGGAGAGTATGTGAGGAGATAAATGGTTCATGGTAAATGAACTCTCAGGCCACAAATTGGAGCATTTATTGATTCACTGGCCATTTATCTTGGAATTTATTCCCTAGCAAAAAGAATATTGCTATACACTTAAATAAAGGTTTTGAATATTATACTAACCTTTCACAAGGCAGTAATAAGTGCCCTAACCAAACTCATTCAGCTCAGCTTCTCATTCATTTTGCTGTCATCATCAGCATTATCATCCTCTTCCACTACAGAGGCTCAGCAAATTATAATGGGTTTATCTGGAATATAAAGTCATGAGCTCCAACCTTCCCACATTCTTTATATCCTCATGGTGTCTAATAAAAAATGTACAATTCTTGTATTGATTCAGTTATCTATATCAAAATATACTTTAAATGAGGACCCCGTTTCAGATGGAAAAACTACTATCCATTGGGCTTCGAGGAGTATTGCTTAGAGCATATTATGTGATATCAGATTCAGTTTTAATCTTTAATGCGTAGGCTGATTAAATATTAGTTCCTTGTATAAGTTCTAACACATATATACACAGTTAATACCCAGCATTTATGCTTATAAAATAGTCCAGACATAAGGGATTGTTTTCTTTGCCTTTGGCTACTCTAGCTGTATTTAATTATAAGGTTTCTATTCACTTGGGTCTTGTAAACCATTTAGGCACAAAAAGCAGAATAGTCACAGTAAGGATTCCATTTAGAGTATGTCTTAATTGAGGATAATATTTCTTTTCTTTTTCTTCTTTTTTAAAGTCCTCCCCCCACACCCCCACACCCCGCTCTTTCTAGATACGAACTAAATTGCCTGAGAGAGATTCTATTTTAAAAAAGGGAAAAAAGCCACAGAAATATTTATCTCTGGATAGTATCTCAGCTTTAAGCAGTGCATCCTTTAGCATGGATTCACATGGGACATGCATGTGAAGCTGAAATACAATGTTTCAGACAATCGGGAGCAAACAGTTCGCTCTGAGAGAATGCTCAAATCGGAGGGAAAGGATGCCATCAGACATGTGGATCTTGGAATGGTGGTCAGCAGCCAAGCTGTTTCCGCGGCACAGGTTTTGCTGGTGAGCATTGCTCATATTTGTTCACTGGTAGCCACCCTTAGACACTAGTTTTAGTTGTTCAGTGAAGGGTTTTCAAGAATGCCCTATGTGGTCCTGGATGGTATAGCAGAAGCTAATGTGGGGGATGGAAAAGAAGACTGAGTTCACTGATTTGGAAATTTGGGGGCAAAAAGGATAAGGAGGAGGTCTCTAATAGACCCTCTGAAATGGAACAATATGCAGTGCTCCTAATGGCCCCAGAAAACCTGTTATCAATGGCAGAGGAAGACAAAGACATCTGAGAGATGTTAACATTCCAAAGCTTCCTTGAAGAATTTTATGCAGGTGAAAAACTCTGCCTTAAATGGGGTAATGTTTCCTCTAGAAAAATTCTCTCACATACTCTCTTTTCTAGTAACTTACTACTGCTTTGACCTGAAACAGGTCTTCCTTCCCTGGAGGGCTGGCCTAGGATCTCCTTCCAGAGAACACCAAAATCAGCTGTGCTCCAGTACTGCTTATACCCTATGCAACAGAGCATACACTGCAGACAGAAAGCAAAGTGGTTCAGACACTGTTACACACCTGTCCTTAGCCAGTAAGTTTTGATCTCTTCTGGAAACAAGGTCTAACCATTATGGCTGGTGTTACGCCATTATCTCAAGCTGTGCTTCTGGGACCATAAGTGCAAATTCTGTGCTCAATTTGAGCCAAAGGCTGCTCACTGATCTAGCCAGCAATGTCTGTTTGGGCTAAGAGGCCTAAGGTGATGAGACTGGATATTTTCTTCAGTGCTGTTTGTTACAGAAAGTAACTTTCCCTACTTCTTTTTTCAGTACTTCTTTTCCTACTTTTGCTTCCAGTAGTAGAGAATTATTGTGAACTGAGAGATACAGTACATATTATTTAGGATGAATTTAAGAAAAATTAAGATTTAAAAAAATGATGATATTTATTCTAGAAATGACATGTAAGTCCCTCCTGTGTGTTATATTCATAATGACTTTAAAGCACATCTAGGAAGTTAAAATTAAAGACGTGGACAGCTACATGCATAAATCATTTACTTAAACAGGTATTCATGTTTCAGATCCCACTCCAATGAAAAACAGTCATTCAGTTAGGGAATAGTCCCTTGTTTTTTATCCCCATTCCTTCCACATAGTGTTTAATGGCAGAATCTTGGTCTTACTGGTTCATTCATTGAAAAGAAAACAGTTTCATATGACTGATACCGATGAATGCCTGTGCCACAGTGGTGTAAGGATGGTGATTAGAGCTTGCTAGTGGGAAACTGAGGGATTTATAGCCTTGCAGATAGAACTCTTTCTGCAAATTAAGGGGTTTGTTGATGCTTTCTCAGATATGCTTTCGAGTAGGTAAATTGTGCTACCCAGATCAGGCTCTGAGGCACATGAGACAGACAGAGAAATAGTTTATATTGAATGCTGAGGTTGGAGATAACCAAAGTAAAGTAGATCTAGAAAATCCCTGAAAATTTTTGTAACGCTCAGAATTTTACTATTGGATATATTAGCATGCAGGGATTATTATGTCAATAAACAGTAATTTAGGAACCTTCAATTGACCAACAGTTTTGAAGGTAATCCTGAGATGGTGATTAAATACATCTGTACTTTTAGCATGCAGAATCAATAGACATAGATAGTAATGAAGAATTCATGCAAAATGAAACTATCAGAAGGAATATTTTCATTGTCCAGTCGTACATGTTTAAAAGCAAAACCAAACCAAAACAAAACAAAACAAAAAAACCCCACACCAAAATAAAAACAAAACCCACACAGAAATCTTTCCTTATAAATGAAATTGCATACGTAATCTTGCCAGGGCCAGTATCATACAGTTTGTTTATCTGCAACATAAATGCTAATGATAAAGTGTAACTGGTTGAATTAACTTCTGTAACTGATTTGAAGGACTAGTTCTATTTTGTGTTCTAATATATGTATAATTTACTCATTTTTACCAGTGAAAGGCTTTACGTATTTTCTGAATGATAGAATGTACTTTTCAGAGTAGGTTCCAGATGAATCAAATGGAGAAGTAGAAGTAAATATATATTCCTAAAATATGTACTTGACCAATCAATTTTCTTAATAAGAAAATAACTCTGAGAAGTTAGCAAGATATAGAAGCAAAACACCATGAAAAGATGAGACTAAAACATAAAAAACATCAACAAAATAACAACAACAAAACAAATGAACAAACAAAACCCTCTAGTTAGGTAAAGTCCTGACCTAATTCTTTAATTAAAGTCCTGACTCTTTAAGGTCTGTCTACTGAAATTCCTTTAGGATTCTGCAAACTTTTTGCTGAATTAAACAGTCAGCACTATACTTATAAAATGCCATAAAAAGCACAGGAGTAATAGTATTTAGAACAGTACATACTGGAATTCTGCATACTTTACAGAGACAAGAAAATCAGAGCAGTTAAAACGCTCATGCTTCAGAGGTAGAATGCCTCAGGAACAATGTTTTAAGTGATCTGTTTATTCAGAACGGTACCTGAGCCTATAAATTTCTGTGATGTGGTCAGGATTACTACCTCACTATCTTCTGTAGTAACTACTTTCTGTACAAACTAAATTAATGGAAGGATGTCCTGAGATGCACAGCCAAATTTCATGTGTTGCTACAATATTCTGGCATGCGTTAACAGAACATTTTTGCCTTTGCTTTTTGACTAAAGCTAAGGATCAAAGTATAACTTCAACTAAAAATGTTTTTTTGTTAAGTAAAGTACTCTTGGCCACATAATTGGAGATCTCCTTCTCTCTATGTATATTTTGGGGAGACTGCTGTTATACATTCCCTTTCCTCTCTTAGGAAGAGAATGAAAGATTGTGGAGGTAAGTATAAGATAGAATGAATCTTTCAACTATCTTTATATAAATCTTACTTCCTTGACACTTAGAAAGAAGTTTGTTAATATTACATGCGGGTTTTTTTGTCAACTATAGGTTTCAAGCATTTCACTTCACAGTTAGGCTTCTATTTACTTTGCTAACCTTGTAATGGTGTGGGTAGCTGCACTACACCTCAGTGAAAACTGCATAATCAACAAGAATCCTACTATTTACAAGACATAGGCACAGCCACCTGAAGAAGGGAGAATGATGTTGTGATAGAAAAGCCAGTTAGCACAAAATCTGTCACTCAGGTTAATGATCTGTTACAGAGCAGCTGGCCACTCTCCCATCATTTTAAAGTAGACATACACTGAAAGAACTAGAAGCATAACATACAGTCGCTAGAGAACAAAACTACTAGGAGTGGGAGGGACTGTAGCTTTTGAAATCTGAGAAACTATCTCTGACAACAGCATTAGACATATCTAAAAGAGGCATTTTGTACATGAGATGAGTTAGGCTGATCAGGGATAAAGTATCCAGAATCCACATCCTCTGACTGAAGAGAACTAGGAAGGAAATTGCATAATAATTGTTGTCATTAAAACATATAATTAGGTAGAAGAAGCTGCAAAGAAAGGTCAGTTTAATTGCTTGAAAGTGAAGGACTTAAGTTTCTGTCATCTTTCATATATAAATATGTGTTTAATGTTGCAGTAGTTCCCGTTTGACTGATTTGACTTTTCTGAACTAGGGTCTTCTCAGCGAATGCCTTTTGAGTCTATAGAACAGAGCCCAGCTTTTCAAATTTATTGCAGATGTGTACCACCTCTTTGAGAGGAAAGCAAGTTACTATGCATGAGACTGTACTAGGGTCAATCACTTTTGACCTGATCTAGTTGTGATAGTTACCTTTGTGCTGTAATTTTAGTAGCTGCTTGTGCAACGACAACATCCAGAGGCCATAAACTGTATCAGGGCCCCATGATGTGAAGAACTTTGAAAACAGAAGAGCGCATCCTTTCTCCAAGAATCTTACAGTGTAAGGTTAGACAAGACATGACAAATGGTTGTAACTGAAAAAAACCCCACCCAAAACAAAACAACCCAACAAAACCCAGAGAAGAGGACAGTGGGAACAAAGACAATAGTGACAAGAATAGCTGTTGGTATCACTTAATGTTATGCTTAATTTGCTGGTAATCAGATCCTCAGAAGCTACAGAAAAAGAAAACATTAGACTATGCTCTAATTCTTCATATCCCCACCATCTAGGCTATAAGAACGAATTAATGCTCTGCCATTTCTTTTTGATTTCTACTCTTTCACATGAGACTAAGATGTTGTAATTTGAATAAGTCATGTATTCAAGACATAATACTGAAATGCTCTTTCACTTTGACCTTTAGATCGATAGTCTGCCTGTGATTGTTTGGTCCCTGTACTCTTTTCCTGTTTACAAGCTGTCTGGGCAACAAAGCATGGAATTTAAATGTTTGCCAATCAAAGTATAAAATAGTAAAGGGCTGAAGTTAGAAGGCTATATAGAAGAACTAAAAATCATGGTGACTTATTCTCAAGAAAAGGTATACAATGGTAACAGAAAACTAAAACCCTTTAGGAAAAAGTTTGAAACAGCAATGGAAAAATGACCAGCCTGAAAAATAATGAATTTAGATATAGAATTCACTGTTTGCATCCTCTACAGATCTAAAATTGTCTTCAAGATTTTCCCTTCTCTTTACTTCACCATAAGTATGTTTGCATTAGTCTTGCAAAAAGACAGAAAAAAATTAAGGCAGAGAATGGCAGACCAGTTTCAGAGTGTTAAAACAGAGAATAAAATACAATGAGAGTTGCAGAGGTTTTCTTTATGTAGCAGGTAAGCTACTAACAGTTCAGTTTCAAAATTTCAAGATATTTTTCCACTGACTAGGTATTTTAACTGCTGCTGAGTGAGTCTGGCACAGGCATCGGAGGTTCTGTGTAGCTTTAGTGGCAGATAATGGAAAAATAACTCTAAGACCTTACATGTTAGTAAAGATGCTCTACAGAAGCATATTGGAAAGGGTAAAAAAATCTGCATGAGTGATACTTTGTCTTTTACTTAAAAACCAGCTTTGAAATACGACCACCAACATAGAATTAGAGAATGGTTGGAGTTGGAAGGACCCTTAAAGATCATCTAGTTCCAACCCCTCTGCGGGGGACACCTTCCACTAGATCAGGTTACTCAAAGCCCCATCCAACCTAGCCTTGAACGCTTCCAGGGATGGGGCCTCCACAACTTCTCTGGGCAACCTGTTCCAGTGCCTCATCACCCTCACAGTAAAGAATTTCTTCGAAATATCTAATCTAAATCTTCCCTCTTTCCATTTAAAACTGTTACACCTCATCCTATCACTACAGTCCCTGATAAAGAGTACCTCCCTTCTTTCTTGTACGTCCCCTTTAGGTACAGGAAGGCTGCTATAAGGTCTCTCTGGAGCCTTCTCTTCTCCAGGCTGAACAACCCCAACTCTCTCAGCCTGTCTTCATAGCAGAGGTGCTCNTCGGTCTGTGTCCATTGCCTCTTCTCCTGTCACTGGGCACCCCTGAAAATAGGCTGGCTCTGTCTTTCTTGCACCCTCCTTTCAGATATTTGTATACATGGACAAGATTGCCTCTGAGCCATCCCTTCTCCAGCCTAAACCATCCCTCAGTCTTTCCTCATACGTGAGATGATCCAATCCCTTAATCATCTTAGTGGCCCTTTGGTGGTCTCTTTCCAGTAGCTCCTTATCTTTTTTGTACTGGGGAGTGCAGAACAGGACACAGTACTCCAGTGCTCCAACACTCTCACCAGTGCTCAATAAAAGGGAAGGATTATTTCCCTTCACCTGCTGGCAACAGGTTGTCTGATGCAGCCAAGAATGCTATTGGCTTTCTTTGCCACAATGGCACATTGCTGGCTCATGTTCAACATAGGATCCACCAGGACCTTTTCTGCAAAGCTGTTTTCCAGCTGGTCAGCCCACAGCAGGTACTGGTGCACGGGGTTATTCTTCCCCAGGTGCAGATCTTTGCATTTCCCCTTCTTGAACTTCATGAGGTTCCTGACAGTCCATTTCTCTGGCCTGTCAAGGTACCTCTGAAGTGCAACACAACCCCCTGGCGTATCAGCCACTCCTCCCAGTTTGGTATCATCTGCAAACCTGCTGAGGGTACAGTCTGCCCCATCATGAAAATCATTAATTAAAATGTTAAATAATATTAGACCTAGTATTTTCCTCTGAGATATATCAGCTACTGGCCTCCAGTTACACTTTGTTCCACTGATCAGAGCTCCCTGGGCCCAAACATTCAATCAGTTTTCAGTTCACCCCTGGGAGCAGATTTCTTTTCTTTGTGATATGGTCAGTCATCACAATAATCTAGAGGGCTTTTTAGTTGCAAATATACTGCAGAATGCATCACTGCAGATGGTTTGTGCCACTGCACTTCTTTTTTTGTATTTTTTTTGTCTCTGTTAGTTATTTGCATCTATTTCCAAATGGCACACACCAAATTTAAGCGAGTTATGGTGATAAGTTAATACCCAAGGGGTAAGGCTATAAAGTATGGGAGGGAACAGAAAGTTGTGAGACCTAACATGCTAGAGATGTTGAGATGAGTATCTGGGGGTAAAAAAAATGCTTAAGAGCTTTGTAGCTACTGATATTTTATCTATTAATAAGAGTCCAAAACTTGTGGCATACTGTTTTCTGAAATACCTCTCATGAGGATAGTACTTTTTCTGACAACACTGGAGAGTGTATAAAATTAGTATAACATTCTTCTCAGTATTTGCCTGCCAGTCTGGAGGAACCACTCAGAAACACAAAATGTTCATTGAGGAACGATGCCATGGTTTTATTTTGAGCTTTTTGACATGAATATTTGTTCCCTGGCATACATCTCTGGCTTTTCCACATGGCATTCCCACAAGCAGTTTAAACTATTGCAAAGTAATGCTTTAGTCTCTATGAATACTCACAAAGAATTTGCCCTATACACAAAAAGTGGTGAGTTACATGGAAAATACTCCTGTTCTGGTGGTGGTATCAAATGTTAAATTAACACTGATCTTTTACTCGCTACTTGTGAATTAGATTTAAACAATCTTTTTTTGTTGGTGGTTTTGGGGTTTTGGGGTTTGGAATTTTTTTTGTTTGATTTGATTTGGGTTTGGTTTTTTTTTGTTCAGATAGGCAGTAGTAGATAAGGTATAGTATTACTTAGTAGAAATACATATAACTAAATAATCCACCCCCATATAATCATTGGAAGTAATTCTTTTGTATTCTTTTTAATGTGTAGATTGCCATAGTTTTGCATGAATGCAATATCTAACCTCTATAAACTAAAAAACAATCAATGATGAGTATTTTTTAAACAAAACTTAATTCCACTGAGATTGAGTTTATGCTCCATAACCCCCCTCTCCCAAAACTTGCTGTATGAAATAAACAATAAGTAAGCAAGAATGCAAATCCACAATCAGTTTAACTTGCAATGTGAAAACTGACTAAATGGTACTTATAATGGAAAAACATATATAAGGAAAAGAAAAATATTACCAGAAGATTTATTTCTGTTCACTTTCTTTCATTTTCTGATAGATGGTTCTAGTTAGTAAAATATTATTACATGAATGTTTTATTTTAGAATTTATCCTCCGTTTTCATGTATCCAATCCTTTAGTTTTCTAGACTGGTATAAACTACTGCTATGTTTTTTAGCTTAGTAAACAGTTTGTCAGTTCTGCAGTTTCATTACACATCAGGAAACTTCTGGGCATAGCAGTGTAAAACATTAAGATGTGATAGTTTGGCTCAAAAACAAAACTAAAATCACTGAAGATTAATTTTGGAGCACTTCCCAGCGTGAGTAGGGAAAACTATTTTTTGGTGATATTGGCTGGGAAAAGTAGTTGGGAATAATTCATAGGGAAGGAATAATCCTTAGGACATAATGCCCTACTAGATCTCTAGATGACCATCTACCCCTTGCCCATCTGTATATTTTGTTCTCATTACAGCCATAATTAGAGGGGTTTTAGGGGCGCCATCCAACTCTGTAGTCAGTGAGCCAGTAAATCTCATCTTCTTGATGTGATCATTACAATCAGAAAAATCATCAGAGGTCAACAAATAATGTTCTTTCTATAAATTATTGCTTGACTTAATTTGCCTCATCCACATCTGCTTTCTCTGTTTTACCATCATTAATGTTTAGAAAGCTGCAGATTCGTTTACACATGCTGGTAGTCTCAGACTTGCCCAGCCTTTTTGATTTAGATTTACTGTATCTGTCTGTTCATTTTAAGTAGGAGGATGTTGATGTCAAAGACAGGGAGAAAACTAAACCTAAAGTGTAAGATAATAGACTTCAACAAAGCAAGAAGCAAAGCAAGGTCCTCCATTGTGTTACTTAGACTCTACTTATTTACTTGATCAGCAAGTTATCAGAAACAACATACATCAGAGGTGATATCACCTTCTGCACCATCAGTGGGTGACATTTTGCACTCCTGAACCAGAACTCTGTGCAAGGGAGTTTAGCAGCAGCATTGCACAAGGGTTAAAGAGGCAATGCGGAGGAAGCAGTTACAGGCTGAAGCTCCAAACACAAAAGAATTAAACCAAATAGGAAAGAGTGAAGACAGTAGTGTTAAGAGCCCTGTTCTTGTTAACAGCATCACCTTAGGGTTTTTTGGAAAAAAGAAACCTCTCAGACAACAAAAAAGATGGCATCTTTGTCCTTAGAGCACTATTTATGATATCTACTAAGGCAGAGGTAAGTACTGCAGGAGAGCAGCATCCTAATCTATTTCACAGGTTTAGTTGTTGTAGTTTTGTTCTTTAGATTATTCATTTCTTATTATTCAAAGAGCTTCTGAGAATATTCTCTTTTGTCAAGAAGGCTGGAAAGTGAGTCAGGAAAGTAACATCTTATTAGCACACTGCTCTCAGAATACTTTTCCTCCCTTAAACTACACAGCAGTCCTGCTGGGATTTAAAGCTCCATGTCTCATTTTATTGCTAAGAACAAGAAAAGAAGCAATTCATATGAGTCTGTGACTTCTAGTATACTTTTGAAAATATAATTACCAGCTTCTTTATTTTATTTTAGAGTATTGAATTAAACAAGGCGAGAAGGATGGGATTAGATATTTACTCATATGTAACTTGGATAAAATGAAATGCACATCAGTATAATTATCCACTGAGGGGCTCAAAGTAAAACATGATTTTGCTGCCTTCTTGATCTCTCTTCAGTTTCACATGAATCTTCTGATTGGATGTATCCAAACTGATCAGTTTGATTCAAGCCCTTTAAAAAATCAACAGGATTTTTGAATTTCATATTGTCAAGTTCCTTCACTCTGCATCTAGCCAAAAAAAAGAAGAAACCATAAAATAACAACAAATCTCCAGAAAACAAACTTATTTCTCTGTTTTTCTTCAGCCTCAGATATAGGGCTTTGTGGCAGGGCAGATTGAAGCTCTGATGGACAGAGCCCTAATGTGCCAGAAAGGATGCTCTTGGAGTTGTATTTCACCCCCCATATTGACTTGGAAGATAGCACTAAGCAGGTACATGTATGGGATTAAAAAAATAAAAGTAAGTTCTCTGCCTCCATGTGAGGTCATCTTATGCAGTTAGATCATCTCTCCTTTACCAAGCACCTGTGGAAAAATCCACAGGAAAAGCATCAGATTATTTCAACAGTTAATATTTTCCACAGTTTTCACTGGGGGAAGGCTCCTTTTGTCCTTTTATTTTGAATTCCATGATCCCACATACAGTATAAATAAACTTGTCTTAAGGTATATGCTTTAGCACATGCAGTAATTTTTTCATCATATGATTGTAATTATTTCTGGTTATGTCACAACCATTTGTTAGCTTTAATCTTGGATTGAGGTAATGTCTCATGTGTGTGTCTACAGCCAAAGATGAGTACTAAAAGATGAGTACTGTAACAGGCTGAGGAAATACTGTCCTTGTTTCTGTAACATCAGAGACCCAAGCTCCTGAAGGCGAAGGTACATCTGCAGAAAGGAGTTGCAGCAGTGTTTGGGGCTTATTGCTGGGGCCAGGGGAAACGGCCTTGGCACCTGCAGGAAGTGTGCACTGGCAAAGGGTCTATGCCACCGGGTAATGGAGCTGTGGGAGGAGGTCAGCAGACTGTGCAATGTCAGAGATGCTGAAAAGGAGATGGACCAGATCCTCTCCAAGACCCTGCAGCTACAGGAACCTGAACCCCCACTGCACTGAGAGGAGGCACAGCCCTAGCTTGTCAGGATGGGCATGGAGGTGTTAAGTCTGGCAAAGCCTGGGAGCTTCTGAGCTGCAGCACCAGGAAGACAGTTCCTGCTCCACTTGCAGCTCTGATCTACAGAGCAGGTTCAGAGCCCTGGCAGCAGGCAAAGACAGGGAGCTCTGTCAATGAAGCCTCCGAGGTGGCTGTGCCTGAGTCCTGTGGCAGTGCAGGCAGGACAGGGCAAGGAACAGTGGTGGGAAACTCCCTGCTGCAGGGCCAGAGGCACCTCTGCCAGCCCAACCTGTTGCCTGGCAAGGTTTGTTGCTTGCCAGGGGGTTGGGTCCTGGATATGATGGAGAGGCTATCACTGAGGCTGGCAGTAGTGTGGCCCTCAGCCTGTTACCCTCAGCTGCTCTTCCATATGGGCACCATGGATATAGGCAGGGGAGACTGGGAGAGTATCAAGCATGACTACATGGCTTAGAGGGTTTTGGACAATGCCTGGTAGGCAGGTGGTGTCTCTTTTGTCCTGCTGGTGAAGGGGAAGGCCTGGAGGAGTCAATGAATCCCACAGACCAAGAAATTGTTATGCAGTTGGTGTCAACAACAGGGACTCAGTGTTTACAACTATAGGACCTTCTCTGAGATTCAAGAACTGCTAGGATCCACTGACAATGTGGGGCAAAAGCATCTTTGACAACATGCCAGTCAATCTCCTAAGAGAAAGCTTAGACTAGGAAGGATGGGGAAGGGAGGTGGTGACCTACAATTAATTGAGGCAGTGGTGGTGAGGGTTTGGAAAGCAAACGGTACAGGGTGCTGAGGACAACTGCAGCCTTGTAGTCAAGGAAATAGGGCTGAAGTGTGGCCACCTGAAGTATATGCACACAAATAAGGAAGTGCAGGCAGAAGAGGCGTATGTGGCAAAATCACACACATTTTCAAGGAAACCAGCAAAACTGGGTGTCCACCTGAAGTGCCCGTACACCACTAATGCATGCAGCACCTGGAATCAAAAAGGAGGAATTAGAGGTCTACGTGCAACTGAGGAGGTAGGATCTCATCGGGATCATGGAGACACGGTGGAATAACTCACGTGACTGGATACTGCCATAGATGGATACAGGCTTTTTAGGAAGAACAGGCTGGGACAGTGCAGAGGGGGATTTATTCTTCATGCAAGAGAGTGGCAGGGATGCATAGAGCTGTGCCTAGGGATAGGCAATGAGCCAGTTGAGATCAAACAGCCTTGGGCAATGTCGTAGGTATTTTCTGCAGACTGCTTGATCAGGAAAAATAAGCAGATGAAGTCTTCTTCAAAAGCTGGAAGCAGTCTGACTTTCACAGCCCTTTATCCTAATCGGGGACATTGGATGGCCTCAATACCAGTTGGAGAGACAACACAGAAGTACACAAGAAATGCAGGAGGTTTCTAGAGTGCTTTGATGGCAATTTTCTGACACAGGTGATTGAGGAGCCAATGAGTGGAGGTGCTCTGGTGGACCTGATACTTACAAACAAGGAGGAACTCATTGAGGATGTAAAGACTGGGGATAACCTTGGCTGTGATGACCCTGAGATGATGGATTTTAGGATGCTGAGGAGCAAAGAAATCTAAAAGCAGGGTCACAGCCTTGGACTTCAGGAAAGTAAACTTTGGCCTCTTCAGAGACCTCCTTGGAGGAATCCCATTGGATACAGTCCTGAATAAAGGAGGTATCCTGAGGAGACCTAGTTCATATTCAATGATTACCTCCTCCAAGCTCAGGCATGGTCTGTCGTGATGAGCAGGAAGTCAAGCANCAACGTGCGAGAAAAAAAAAAAAAACAACAAAATAAAGGAAACTATTTAAACTTAAGAACACAACAAAACAAAACAAAACAAAAGTTTTTTTTAGTGTGAGGGTTTTCAAAGACTGGCAGAGGCTTCCAAGAGAGGTTGTGGAGCCTCCATCTTTGGGGATACTCAGACTTACAGCCCTGAGTAACCTCCTGTTGCTAGCCCTGCTCTAAGCCAGTGTGGGACTAAAAGATCTCCAGATGTTCTGCCCAGCCTCAGCCATTCCATAGTTCTGTGATTTCTGGAGCAACTTCTTTGATAATATACTCAGTATATATCAGCACTTCAAGAACTTCCTCTTTTTATTGTTATTTCTCCCTTTTATTTTATTATGTTTTGTAATGTCAAGAGTATTGTTAAAGTTATATGAACCTCATCATACTTTCTATGAAGCCAGTGGTTTAAAATCTGCTTGCTTATATAGTTGATGATCAGATCTTGCTGGTCTATTGTTGATAGTTTTCAATAAAACCCTTTTTAAACATTTGAGTGTAGTAGTACATTTTCTTCTTTTTTGTCTCATGCCAGTTTACCCCCTGGGATCTGTAATTTTTCGTGGTTGTTACTTCCTTTTTCTGATTCTCTCATTGCTGTTCCAATGTCAACTGAAGTCTATTCACCTTATGAAGCCAATGTGATTTGTTGCACAAACAGTGACAGTAGGCCCTGAATTTGTAACTGCAAATTTGCTTTTGGTCTCATGGTACAGTTTGCTTCATTCTAATTTCAAACCTTCCATGCAATATATTCTCCTTAACAATTTAATACAACTTGTTGCATTTTATGTGGAGATAAGATAGGAAGTTGGTATGATATTCATGATACAATATAAATTAATGATGAAACAATAGTAGTTTTCAAAATTGTGCCCTCTCTTTCTCATTGTCACAAACTACCACCATACAAATATGAAATGTTATCGATAAAACAGGAAGTAAAGATCATTGATTTGTTCTATTTATAACATGTAGCCAGACAACAGGTAGGAATTAGGCTAAACTTCAACTCTGCAAATTGTCATTCATTTGTTGGCTCACCACCTTTGTGGCAGGAGCAGTAATTATTTGGTATTGTATATACTAGTAGAAAATCCATGCCGGCAGTGCCAAAAGAAACTGAGAAGGAACTGTGTCTCAGAAAGGGAATTAGTGCAACTCATTGTTTTGCACAGTTGCTTCTAGCAACACTCTTAACTTGTTTCTCTTTTAAATCTGAACTTTCTTACAGAACGCTCCTGTGTGGAGCATGTACCTGACTGCTTCCCTGTAAGGCAAACGTTACTACCTCAGCTTGTTGTTTCTTGCCTATTCATAATGACTCTGTTATTACATGTTCATGTTCTCATGCGGTATTCATAATACATGAGAACTTGGTGAGCCGCATCGATGATTGAATGTATCAAATATTTAGTGATAGTTGTGTACGATTGAATAATTCAGGACTAAATAATTGCTGTGTTCTGTGGAAGTTCCAGGAGGGGTTGCACAACTTCTGTAATGTATCAGTTCTCTAAGGCTAGCAGTGTATTTTTAGACCCAAGAGCCACTCTGACTTCTTAGGTTCTCATGAATATGCCCCAATGTGTTCTGATTATACTACAAGACACTGAGCCACCTGCACACACTTGCAGAGGCCTCATCTGCTGGGACATCTGAGCACATAGGTGAGACAGGATCCAACTGACCCAGAAGCCTTGAACCCTGCATGTGGGGCATAAATGCAAACACAGAGGGGAAGCGAGATGCAACCTCATAGCCTTCACCTGCTCCTGAGCACCAGCCACATGAATATAGACATGCCACAATCAAGTTAAATTATAGGAAAATTTTATTTCATTAGGATTGTTTTTTCCAAATACTTATAGTCTCCAATGTCTGCATAGGAACAGTTGCCTCTTTTTCCTGCCCGTGAATCTTCAGGAAAGCATTAGTTTATTGGATCAGTGCTCCTAAATTAGACTTGGAAAGGAAAACTTTGATTAATTACTTTTTTATACGGAAAAGACTTGTCAGTTAATCATGATACATGTTATGAAACAGTCAAAAGTTCCACAACATTTTGGATTGGAGAAACATAAAATTATGTCTGAACATTTCAAATTTCAAAATTCTACAAAGGAAAATATCTATACACAATGTTTTAAAAATTTGAAATGAAACTCCTTCCTTGTGTATGTTTCCAGCTCACAGGTTTTATCCTGTCTTCTTCATCTCCCTAACTTCCCCTCCTCCCCCCATCCAAGCGTAAAGACAATGATGTACATTGCAAACCTGTTCCAAGCTGAATACCAAGATTGTAATTCCGGTGAGGCGCTCTACTTCCATTCATAAATCACCTGAAGACTGCTCTTGTGTCAGCAGAACTTTTCAATTGAATTACGTGCTTCTACTAAATCAAGGATCAGCTATATCACATTATAAAGTGACAGAACTCACTCTGTGATAAGGCTGAACTGTGAGATCTATGTAGCGTTGCTTTTCAGAAGCTTGTGTCGCAATAACTGCAGCTTGCATTTAGTTCAAATTTGGCACAGTTGACTATCAGTGGTAGCTCCATAAAAATGTCTGCTTCACTCATAAAATAGATCACTCTTCAAGTATACCCACATTTAAGGATTTGTTTTTCCCAGAGCATAAAAGCTAATTTGGGACTAGCTTAGATTTCCAGAAACATCTAGTCCCTACCCTGAGTAACCAAAAATTTCCAAAATATCTAGTTAGTGTATTAATGAAGAATAAACCAGAAAGTCAATGTGAGCACAAATTCAGTGTATACTGTAATGATGCTGCTGTTAATCGTGTTAACAATCGCCTTACAAAATATTAGTTTGACATCTCTCATCAAACTTGGGTTTTATCCCTGTCTCTGTCATATTTCCAGTTCTCACTTACTGTAAATTTCCAATATTTTAAATTTGAAATATATGGAATCTGATATAAACAAATTGCAGAGCTAAACAGAAAAGCTGGTTTTATACAGATCTAAAAATTCTGAAAAAAAACCCTATGTTGTGGATAAAAGACTTAGTTGGCAATGTTTTTAAATTTAAGATTTCTGTGCCTCTATTCTCCATCTGTAGTACGGAGTTAATCATGTACTCACTTTAACAGAGAGATTAAACAATAAAAAATCCTAAATTTAAACTAAATGCAAGGCTTAAAATAAGTAAATCTGTCTACTTATTCCCTCTAAAACATTTTACGTTGAATTATCAAATACCTTTGACCACTCCAATCCTGTCACTATTATCATTTTCCTAAACATATATTTTCCCTCCTTACTCTCCAAACCCTATCAATATACCCTGACATTCTAAGAAAATACAGTATTTTTTGCTCCTACATGAAAGGCAATTAACTGATAAGCTTGCAATTGTTGTAGAGTAAGAACTTGCACAGGGCAGTTCCCACAGACAGATCAATATTTCAAAAATTGGGAGTGGGGAGGAGAGAAAAACAAGAGGCCAGGAAAAAAACCCTACATTCCTTAGTGTCCTAAGTAGCCTTTTAGATCACTTATGCCTGCAGCCAGATGTGCTTTCAGAGGAATGCTTTAAAAAAATCTAATCACTGGTTGTGTTGAACTCATAGCACAGCCAAAAAGCATATGAATAATTCTGCATTTTAGAACACAGTCTGAATACTGTTTAACAGGCAAGGCACGGGGCTAAACAATAACAGAGTAAGTATATAAACAACTGCTTGGTAACGAGCACTTTCTGCCTTAGACACTGAAGTCAACAGTCCTCTGGTCAAAAGGGTATGTTATAATTAGAGATTCTTATTAAATACATATATGCAGAAGAGCTACAAAGGAAAATCTGAAACCAAGATCTCTAACTTTTGAGGTTCTGATTTAGCAGTTTTAAGACTGTTTTGTCATATATCATAGAATCATAGTCACAGAATATCTTGAGTTGGAAGGGAACCACAAGGACTGTCGAGTCCAACTCACTGTTCCTTGTAGGACTGCCTAAAATGAAACCATGACTAAGAGCATCATCTAGCTACAAATTTCTGCATTTAGAGTTACAGAAAATAATTCTAAATAAGATAATAAAAGGACAGAGGCAAATTTCCTAGCAGAGCTTGGGAAATTAATCCTACTACTGACTATAATATAGGTTGAACTCCAGTCAAGGAAAATGCTCTTGGTAATGAAAAACACTGAGAAGGCAAAAATTAAGTAAGCCATTATGTTCTGTTGACACTGTATAAATCAAAGTCATAGTTACCCCAAGAAAAATGATTGATATATGCAAGACAACTGAACTGCACAGCAAACTAGAAAAGTGTCAGGTACACATAATATTTAAAGATACCTATTCCCTGAGCAGTAATCAAAGTGCAGCTTAGTTATTACTTTATTCTCAGGGATTCTTTCTGGTGAGTTGATTGCTTTGCCTTCGCCTTCAAAGAGGAGTTTTAGAGACAAGATAGTGTCTTGTTGGTTTGGCTGACTATTTGTGTAGGTCCTCCTTCACAACATTATTCACAAAGGCTACCCTAGCCTCCTGATGGGGTGCTCTTGACTTAGGGAAGAACTCAGATAGAGAGTTTTAGAGAGGAAACTTCATTTGCTGTTAGTGTTCTCTCTTTCCAACTTGAAATGGGCCAGCCAACGAATATTTGTGGATGACATGAAAGATATTATGTGGACCTCAGGGGCCACTGTAAGAAGTCTTTTCCTTTCAGAACACTGCGGAAGGATGCAGAATAGGAATGACTACTACTGCTGCTCTGAAATTTACTCCGACTCTCACAAACTCCATGCTACATACATTAATAGACATGAGGGAAGACTTGGGAGAAATAGTTCTCTTCCGCTAGTTCAGGTTTTGTCCTTGAGTGAGTAATTTCACCTGTCTTTATTTGCCCAGACGAAAACGGGAAGATAATGAGGACCATGCAGACCTTAAAATACTTTAAGGTCTGCAAACGAAAAAGGCTATAGAAGATCTATTGACTTTTTCAGGAAACAGCAAAAGTGGCCTGCTCCAGAAAGGAAGTTGAACCAGAAGCCCCAGTGACAAAGTTTGAATAACCCACAATCCATGAATAAGTTGAGCAGAACTGGCTGCACAGATGAATTGTACTAGATAGTTGGCTTGGAGCCAACCCTACAAAGAGGGTTACCACTCAGGGTTTCACTCTCAGCGCTGACAGCTCTAGGAAAACTTGGGTCTCTACCATTTTGTAATTGCAGATTCTTGGTTGATTGGTTGTCACCCAAGTAGAATTTTCTTAATAATACAATCATTATTCAAGCTGTTCAATATTTTTAATAAGATTATCAATTTGTTTTTAATACTGAGAATCTATTAAACATTTTCAGTATTATTAGACAAATGAACATTTTCTGAAGCAGAGGACCGATTTCTCTAAAAATATGAAAATTATGGTACCATAATTTTTCAAGAAAACCAACATTTCACAGGTGATGTAAGACAACAACAGAACTGGACTTTCACAGCATGTTGTGGTTGATTTCTCAAAGTTATTATGAAGTCCAGGCGGAAATAGACAAAGTAGAGAAGAGAAAGTCATATCTTGGAATGAGCAATCTGTCCATTTGACTGCCTGGATGTTATGTTTTTGCTTCCTGCTTGGATACTTTAATGAAGTTTCACTGCATGGGGACAGACTTACTGTGGCTTTGCTGATCAAAATTCGTTTCATTATACTAATGCTCTCTCTATATGTCACTTGCAGTTGGTGTGTATTGATTATACTGACAACGGTAATAAAGATCGAATTGCATTATGTACTAGATGAAAATGTGTATGATTCATCGTCCATGATATGATTGTGATGTGTTCTATCATATTTCCCCATGAAAATATAAACACAAACATTCACTCACAAACACACACTGACACAAAATTGTTATCAATCTTGTGGGTTTTTTTCAGCAGGGGTCTTTCCTGCTGGCAGACAAATTCAGAACTGTGCATGTGTGTACATATATATTTGTATAAACATATGTATATGTGTATATGTACGCACATACATATATGTACATATGTTTGTATACTCTTATTTATAAACATATATGTGTATGTACAAATGTATTTTACCAAAAAATAAACATCTTTGTGACTTTGTCTCTACATTAGTGTGACTCAATCCCTTTCTTGTTGCTTTTTGGTTTGGTTTTCAGCTGTATCAGATTTTGTACATCTATGTTTTCTACTTCACTGCCTAATGAGACCCTAATAGAGACTCCAAATTTCAGAGTATTTTGTAGGACTCTGTGTTTCTATGCATCAGTTACAGAATACCATTTGTTGGTGGAGACCTTTGTTCTCCTGTTTGCTTGATTGTAGGATGAAAGTACTGAAAGCACTTTTATTTCTATCAACACAGTCTTTCCACAGGTACCATTAATATTTTCCATCAAAATAAGCTTATTTACTTTTGTCCTACTTATTTCTTGCTCATTTCAATTAGCTTTGAGGAAGTAGTTTGTAAACAGAAGGATGCTGCAAATTATTAACACACATAGCCTGCAGAAGCAAGAGGCTTTCACTTAGCACCAGATGAGTGCATAAAGAGACACCAAAGGGAAGGAAGGGAAGGGAAGGGAAGGAAAGGGAAGGGAAGGGAATTTCTCAGATGGAAAGTATAGGAATAAAGTACTAATCACAGAGGTAACAACTCTGCAAGACACTATTGACTATAAACTTTATAGCTTAATAGTAAGCTGACAGAAGTCTTGCATGTAGAGTGTTTATCAGATGCATTTACATCATTATTCTAATGACCAAAACAAGCTTCCAGGATACTGCATAAACTAAGAATCGTTTACCATATCTTTTACCACCATCTTTAAGTTCACTCCTGTTAAAACAGACAAAGAAACAGACAAACAAACAAACAAACAAATAAATAAGTAAAGGAGGAGCTGTACACTTGTGTGTGTAGTGGGAGAGCCTGCTTGCATACACTGCAAGCACTTTCTTTACCACGTTTAATATTTAATCATTACATACACTGAAATTCTACAGGATGTGTGTTCCAGGTTCATTTCAAGACATCACCTGATGCTGCCTGGATGAGTACACTTCCATATAAAAAGATTATTTAATACTACCTCAGTGAAAAGCATCATTTTAGAAAGATGACACCATACTATTTTACCCTATTTTCCATGTTAGAATTATATTTTTTTATGCCATTTTCATTTTAATAGAAGCTGTGCCAGAAATCTCCCAAAACAGAAAACTTAGTAAGGAGGGCTGGCCATTTGCACCTCTAAATAGGTACCATATTCAGAAATGGAGACTAGTTTTTCTGGCTCATTGATTAGCCATCTGTACTTCTGGGCCATACCATTAAAGTAATTTCTCCTGGAGCTGTAAGCCAAACTACTATTCCTGCTATCTTGACTTGCTCCCTCTATGTTCATTAAAGTAATATACATTTCATTTTCATCACCGATCACAGCAGCTGAGATCAAGCAAGATGTTATATTAGGCAAAAAACATAGCTGTGGGCAAATATCATCCACCAGGTCTACAGTAAGGATGGTGAAATCTACTTGTTACCAGGGCCTGGCTGGGACATGCGTTATGTATCTGCTGCATAGGTTTGTGCCACAGATAAAGCTGCTGATTGAATTAGCAATGGGCAGCAAGCCTTGTACACCAATGCAATTCTTTCCTCCTCTTCTTCCTCTATCTCTCTACAACCAAATGGTTTAAAACTGGTTACTAAGTGAGATTCGTGTGCCCCTGAGCACTGGAGTGTATTTCAGTCCCCCGCTTTGGAAGGGATGACGTTGTTCTTGCTCCATTACATAAAGGCACTCAGTTCCCAGACTGAATACGTTGTAAAGGACCGTTACTGAATGTGGTTTGCCTTGACATTGCCATCACACCGCCATTTCCCAACGTTGGCATCCTGCTCCAGAAAGCATCATCCTTGCGGTCCGCAGACGGACATCACCATGTGCTTGTGTAAGGACCAAAGCGCAGAAAAAGCAGAAGGAGGCTTCCTGAGGAGACAACATGTATAGCACGAACTGCACATATGCAATCGCGATCTGCACATGAGCATAAGACCCCCATAAAAAGGGAGCGTGTGGTCTGGTGAGGGGGCTTTTTCCTTCTTCCTCTCCTCCTCGTGTATCTCCTGGAACCTGCTTTGGCGAAGCCTGTGATGCCTGGAACCTGTAGACGGAACTAACACCTGAACTCAGAGTGGTGGTAGCCAGATTTCTCCCCGACCTGAAATCTCTGTCTCTCTATCTCTCCATCTCTCTCTCTCTCTCTTCTTCCCCTCTCTTCCCTTTGCTCTTCTCCGCTCCCCCAGTTGTCTCTTTATATAGTTCCTTCCTCTCTGTTCATTGAAAATAAAGATGAAAGGGTTGTGTGACATTTTTGACTCCATCCAGTGTCTTAATGTCGTCCCTGGGATCATAACGAAACCTTCCCGAAATTGGATCGGGACGTATGTGTGCCCAGCGAGAGGGCGTATGCACATGTTCGTGTCTGTTCTGGAAAACAAAAATGTCAGAGGACTATGAGCAGTGAACATTGCTGGAGAGACTCCTTTTTATTGTGGTCCTGAATTTCCCTCAAATATTGCAGTAAGATTAAATAAAGCAGCAGAAGATTTTATGAATGAGTCAGCAGCCTGGAATTGCTCAATGCTGTCATACAAGTGAGGAGTTCTCTGGAGTAAAGTAAATTAATTCAATGAAGCCCAATCGCATTGTTCAGATGAGGCAACGGGCTGTTTCATAGCTGGGAGCCATTGATACAACACAGTTTCATTTCTTTTATGAACATACTAGTATTTATTTAAGACCAACAACATTTGCTGAGTATTTTTTTGAATGGAATTCAGGCACAGAGATGAAAATTTATGAAGACTTAAAAAAAAATAATTCAGTTATATTATACTATGTGGATTTTTTTTCTTAGCTTAAAAAGCTGAGCAAAATTGGCTTTCTTTCACTACAATAGCCTTGGCTGAAAAAAACCCATTTAAATACTTCTAATTTACTGTGCTGTCATTCTCCCATACATGAATTCTAGGTTTATCTGAACACATGCTGCCTAGAAAAATACAGACTATTTATATTTATGTTAGGGTAACATTAATGGATCCACAGTGAACGTTACTGTACCAGTTTAAGCACTTGGGTTTGTGGTTTTTTAATAGATCTGAGCTTTTTTTGATAGTTTTAGATGAAGTCTCCCATAGGACTTTTCCCCCCCTGGAAGTCCTGGATGTTGCTGAACCTAAACAAAACATTTGAAAGTTGATTCACTGTAAAGTTGATATGATGCTAATATACTAATAGACAAGTCACAGAATAATGATTTCAGTGACAAGATGCTGTTACCAAACCAAAAAAACCCCAACCAAACAACCAAACCTCACTATGAAAAAATAAAGAAAAAAAAAAGAAAAAAAAAAAAAAAAAAAAAGAGAAGGACAGAACAGCTTGTAAAATACCATTATACTGAGTTTTGGTAAGGCATTAGATGGAATATTTTTTTCCAGGTCTGACATTACGCTTCAAGAGAGTAATTGGAGAGAAAAGTAGTAGAAGGAACATGTGATCTATGACAATAACTAATCCTTTAGTCTAAAGAAGGACTGGCAGGGATGAGGATGGAAGTCAAGTATAGAAGTCTTCAAGTTTAAAAAATAAGAGCACAATCTTTTCACATCCATGGAAAAATGAATAGGAAATAATGATCTTAAAAGGCAATGACATAAATTCCCATTAGATATCAGGAAAGCTATTTGGTGCAACAGATAGAGACACACGGGACAGGCTGACTGGGAAAGCTGATGGATCTGCACGGTCTGTTCAGGCTGTAAATAAGTGGCTAGTCAAAATTCATTATGGGAAGGGTATGGAGCATGTGAGCTCCTTAGGACTTGTCAATATATGAAAAAGTTAACCTATATTTTCCTGTCATGCCCCCAGTTTGTTGTATTCAAAAAATGTAGCTCAAAATGTTGATTTAAAGGACAATTTATACATCACATAGTCCTCAGATCAGCATTTTGCTCAAACATTTGTTTAAATCCTGCTATGTTATGTATATATGAATGTCCTATTTCAGAGCAAAATTTCAAGTAATTTAATATTCTCCATCTTAGTTCTGTATGAGGCCTTCCTGCAGGAATAACAACAATAAATGAATATATTATCCTAGTTACTCAAGGAAATATTTTATGTCAGACATATTCTGAAAGTACTGAGTTACAAAGTATTTTGCAGGAAGAAAAACATTTTTTTTCCACAATTCTTACAATTTGCTTGTGCAACATAAGCCACAGTTCATTAAATTCTGGTTTCAGAATCTCTAAATGTTAGTTCTACATGGATACAGGTCTGTTGGACTGACTCTTCAGACAAAAAAAAATGGCCTTCTGTCATTCATTTAAATAAATTTATTTCTGAAACCTGATGATGGCAACTTTATTGACACATTGTTAGTTGTTAGTAATTAGATCATCAGTGTTCAGCTAGAGTGCTTAAATCCCTTTTGTCTTGAGAAAATATCTTCAGAGTATGTAGTTCCACAGCCATGTTTAGATTTTCAGTTACTTGTAGCAATGTTTCCATTAAAAAAAAAAAAAAAAACTCATTTTTCTGGACAGAACTAATGGTACAAATTTACTCCAGCATAAAATCTAGTATTCTGAATCTACCAAAAATCTTTTCCATGCAAAAAATATTTCTCTATTTTATATCTCAAAANAAAAAAAAAAAAAAAGCAAGAATCTGTTACATATTTGAGTTTTAAAGTTAGATTCTTGAAATGCCTCTTCAGGAAGGTGGCCCCTAAACTTCTGTTACAATTACCAAGAAAACAAAAGGAGTGGTGATCTTGCTACACTAGAAAGCTATAGTAAGAAAGGTGGCACTGTGCATTAAGCAAGCTGCACAGCATAATCATGATGATAGATATAGCCAAGAGCACTAATCAGGCCAGGGAAGTTCTAGGGGATGAGTTTCAATATTAAGCTCAAATGCAAACATTTACACTGAATTAAATATTGGGTCATTTGGAAAAAAAATCAGCAGGAATTAATTTATAATGAATATTATTACCAGAGGCAAATGATCTGCGTAGAAGATATGCATAAATTAATTTTATATGGGTGTATAAATTTCATGCGACGTATAATAGTTGGAGATCCATTAATGGTCCCTCATTCCTCTTGAGCACACACCGCTTACCTGGACAGCATGTGCGGTGGCGGTGTGTTCCGCACCCCACATCCCACCCCCATTCCCTGGGGCTCCTGCTCAAGCCGTAAACAATAGTGGGGGCCGTGGGGGCTGAACCCGGACTTTGGCGGTTGGATGGCAACGTAGTAGCCAAACGCTGTCTGGGGCAGGGACCTAAATGTCTCATACGACTATAGGTCAATCACCTTACTCTATAAATAGGGGACAGCCCAGGGCCTGTTGAGCTCCTCTGAATGGCAGCGGACTGTACGCCAGGGACTCCCCTTGAGTAGGGATGTGTCTCAAGGTTACTTCTCAAGATTAAGAGCTTCTTTGCCGCAATAGATCCTCAGTAAGTGGTCCATAGCATGCTGAACTTTGAAATCTTAGCCAAGTGATACAAAGGATTAATTGCACATATATAATCCTCTAGACATAAACTGTTGACCAAGTCTGGGACTAGGACTGGATCCAGCTGCACCCAGACTCCTTTCTGAGAAGGAGTTTGGAAAGCAAGGCTGTCCTTTCTGAAACCTTGTGACACAACAGGAGGATCTCCCTGACTGTTCTGGCTGACCCTGTCCTCTATGCAGTAAATAACCAAGTGTACCTTGCCGTCGAATCTTGCTAAAACCATCGCATTTACTATCAAACTTTGTTAAATCGCTGTTTTGTATCAATAAATATGTTGCTGCTTCTCTTTTACGAGTGAACTGCATCATTCCGTCCATGACATATGTCCTTCTTGGCTGTGCATTGTATATAACATTGTAACAACCCCTAGCTCTGGTGCACTATGGGAGAATTCAGGATGTTGAGGTCAGCAAGAATAACGTGCACTTGAGACTATTCAGGAAAGTCGGACAGAGTGAAAAACAATTTTACCTCAAAAAATTATATAAACATTAAACCAAAACATAACTTTCCCCAAACCTCTGAATGAAATCAATCTCCATTGGATGCCGCATCTGTAATACCCATTTTTTCTGCTGAAAACATGCAATATTCCCAAATTGGCAGAAGTGGTTTTAAGGGTAGCTTTGAAAATGTGCTTTAAGAAAAGATACCATGAGAAGATTCTTATTTTTTGTTATTAAGAGTCTGTTTATCGTTTTTAAAAATTTTGCATGGCTAAAGAATGTTGTAAAAAGAAACACCAATCCAATTTTCTCAGGAATCAAGACCGAAATTCGTCTTTCCCTAAAGGATTGTCTGATGGCATTTTTCTTGTGTTGCTTTGCAATGTGTCAGTTGTCAGAAGCATCGTACAAAATTGCACATGCGATCTTTAAATACTTGAACCTTTGTTCTACTGTTTGGCTTTATGTAGTTACAGGTTCCAACTTCTTTTCAAACATCAAAATGAAAAGATTTTATTTAAAAGAGCCTTTTGGGGTATTTGGGACAGAATGACGTGTCTTCTTCCTCTGTCTTTTTTCACTCCCTGCTGCTTTCCTTATTAGAACCTTTTGAAGAGGACCTGTAGACCTGTCCTGAGTCTCTGTAAAGATTTATTTGCATTAGTTTAGCTGACAAATCACCAGAAATGTTATGCAGCACATAAATCAAAAGGCTGCTGAAGTAAAGAGTACAAAAGTATTTAAGTAATCAAAGCATATAATTTTGAATACTGAATAATGTTTTACCAATATAATCAAACTGTTAAGGAACTTGGTGTAATTAAGGAGAAATGGATGTATGAATACATTTCAATGTCCACTAACACCAGTTTTATCCTGGTACCAGCAATACTTTCCATGAAAATATTATGCCCCATATGTCATTTGTGGCATTTATGGCTCTCATAAAATTGCAGGTCAACAAAATATCAAAGAAGTTTCACAAAATCAGCCTTAAAAAGTGACTTAAAATAGGCTGCCTAAAATGAAACTGCTTTCAGTAACCGGAGAGATTGGGAAAAAACTAACTGCAATGAGGCTTCTGACTTCCCAGACACCTTGAGAATTGACTCAGTAAATTACACTGGCCTATGTACTCTCTTTTATTACTGTATCCCAGGCTTAGACTTGGGGTAATTCTGTGAATAGAAAAGGTAATAAAGTTTGAACTGTAACTTGAAATAAAGAGGAGTAAGCCAGTGTAGATGTGTGTCTGAATGCATTTATGCCTCCTTGTCTCCTTCTAATTAAGTATGTATAGATTGCCTGCTCTAAATATTGCCAAAAATAGTTTGTTGAAGGCTTTTTTCCACATTGATTTTTGTATATTGTGCTGCGTTCATGCAGGATAGCATGATTTTGAGATCCCAGAAGAACTCAACATTATGGGATGGAGTATTAGATCTGAACTCAGTCTTTAAAAGTCTTTGGGGAATTTCTAGTCTTTACATCTAAACGGTTTTCAAGAACAGATCTTTTAAAACATGAGAGCAGTTCTCCTGGTCACATCTATTTTTCACAAAACAGAAGCTACCGTTCAGGTCTACAAATATAAAGGTGTTAACAGAATGACCTCACAGAAATTAAGAGCTATAACTTGGTTACCAGAAGACTTGCAAAATACTAGACTGTGCCAGAATTTACTTTTTCTTACCTCCACTCCATTGAATGGAATTTTAAATTTCCTAGGAATATTGCCTCTCTAAGAAAATTCTAATTGCTGGACAGTCACTACTCTTGATGTGATGATGTTCACGCACCAGAGCTTATTGTTGTGACTCTTGGAGGAGTTGCAATTGCAAATAGATTTTTTTTCCAGCTCAATAGGCATTCATACATAAAAGTTAGAGCTCTAACCTGCTTTACAAATGATTAAAACATCCTGAGGGTGAAAATAAGTCAGGAAAAAAAGATATAGTAATCTTTGTTTGTATTAACAGATATTTATAGAAAACATTTTTTAAACCACTTAGGGGTTCAGTTAACACAGTAAGTCACTTTTTGTAGATTTTCCTGGAGACTGTATCTTTACTGTGTAGTTAATTCTAGCTCTTATTTATCTATTACCCCTTTTCATCCGAACAAAGACAGTCTGAGCAGGATTTAAAAGTACTTTAAATATTATCCAGTTTACTAAGATGAAGACCTAGGTTGCAATATAGGCTCCATTAAAACTCAAGGATGGTACATCATGGAGAAGATACAGGCGAAGTAACTTGTGTGCTGAATATTCTCCAGTTCCTTTTCATTATTCTCTGTGAAGAACAGACAAAAAATTGCTCATAGAAAATTGGGGAAGAGTCCTAGACCTTCCCAGTAAAAAGACCCGTAGCTGCTGTACATCCCCAGACACAGGAAAAAACTAGCTCACATATGCCCAAGAAATGCTTGCACTGAGGTTATGATAATGTGAGTACTCAGACTTGAGTGACAACCTAAGAGACACTAACTACCAGTGTGGTGATACTGTGAAAGCTGGAAACATTGGGAAACACAAACACAAAGAAACTTTTTTCTCTGTCTTTCTTTGCACTTTCTGGATTTTAGCAACTTTCTCCAACCCTCAAAGGAGCAGTGCTCCAACACAATATGTTAGTGTACTTACTAGAAGAGAAGAGCAATTGCTGTGATAGCACTTAGCAACTGTGCAGCTTTTTTCTAGGTGCCTGTCAAACTTATGTAAGGATAAATATCAGTTATGACCATGGAAACGACTGTAAAAATCAAATGACAGCATGATACAAGACTGCTGTTGCCTGAGCTAAGGCTACAGAGTCTACTATGTACCTAGTATGAATTGGACATTTCTAGAAGCAGGGGCAGGCTCATGCCAGGCGGACTGTTCACACTGCAAGTAGGCAATGTTATTTTTCCTTTTCATGGACTTTTCAGTATGACAGCATATTCTCCATTATAACCATTAGAGACTAGAATGCATTCCTTTTACTGCGTTAGCATTACGATCTGAATCTGGCATATGCTGTGTGAAGCACAGTGCAGCAAAACTGCTTCTGTTCTCTGCTTCTCTGCTACAGAAAAGCTGTCTGAACATATGCAAGTGCCCCTGCACCTGTACTCCCACTCCACTCTGAGTTCAGTGTTGAATCTCAGTACTAGAATTCAGCAATGCGCTCATTCACCTGCATGCACACTGCACAAGCACACATCCATGCACCTGAAAAGGTGCAGCATGACTTTCAAAACAGTTACGAAGACCATGATATAAGGAGCATCTTTTAAATCTGCATGTAAGAGTTAGTCTCAATTTCAAATACTCCAGAAGAATAAATAATAGTTCTGAATTGCAGACGACAGAAAATGGAAAAACATATTCCACATGCCCTGTGAAATAAATTGGCACTAACTTTCTAAAATGGGTGGTAACTGATGAACACAATTTATTGATCTAGTCTTTTCCTCTCTTGAATGTCTTTATTTCTTTCATAACCCCATTCTTTCATTTGTTCCAGTAGCTAACATGGGAATAGAAAAATAGCATTTTTTAATTATTAATTAGCTAAGCCTTGTATATTTTTTATAAATATAAATAGTGAAAAAAAAAAAAGAGAGATAAGATAAAATAGAAGGCACTTGTCCTTATGCATGCATTCATCGAAAGCTGAGGTATCTAATGTGGGAGGATTACATTTTTAATTATATCCTACTATAAGATAGGCAAGTTTTTGCCCTGCTGCCAGAAAGTGACTGTACAGGAACACTATGACTTATTCTTTTATAAATGGAAGACTCTTGAACTCTGCACTATGGGCTGAAGCATAAAATCTATTCTAAGAAGAGCAACTGTTCTGATCCCAGTAAATATAGCTTTAAAAAAGGGTTGAAAGCCCAGATGACTCAGGAGATCAGTAATAGACTGTAGAGTCTTTTCACTTCTAAGTCATTAGTTCAAGTGCAGCCATGGCTGACAGGGTTTGAATCACAGCTCTTTGATGGCAGTTAGAAAGAGTGTTCGAAGAAAATTCTGTAGTTTTTGTTCCTGTACTGTTTCACAGAGCACCTGTGTTACAAAATCCTCATTATTAAACAACATCCAATAGAAGCCTAGTAAACTAAATGGATGCTCTGTTCCAAGCCCTGGCTGTAGGTTGGGAAACAAGCCTTCTTACTTTATTATGAAATTTTTCACCCTGAATACCCATGTCAAAGGCAGCAGCATCTGGCTTCAGTGTAGACAAATGTCGGCAAATCTTTCTGCTGTGGTTTACTGACTGAAAAATGCGGATAACGCTTCTGTTGTCTCCATTATTTGACTTCTTTTTTTGTTTACAGCCTAAATTAATCAGGAGAGAGAATGCTTTTCCCGCTGCTATAAATGTATCAAAGCAGGGAATGTTTACCTATGTTTAGTATTTATGCCAGTAGGAATCTTCGTTATCGTAGTTGCATTCTCCTGTAATGCAAAAAAAAGTCCTTAAAGAAGAATATGGGCTATATTTTAAATCCCAGTGTCTAAGTCACTTTCTTAGTAAATCCACAAAAACAGGTAAGTTACTTGAATAGGTGCTTACTTTATATATACAAATTTGTGTCCTCTTTGTATTTTGTTCTTGAATGTGCAGACAGAGAGAAAAGGTTGTAGTTTTTCAACTCCCTTGTTTTTCTTAGCTCTGTTGTGTCAGTGCATATTTTACTTAACACGTACTTCTGTGTGCCTGTCACTAATATTTACTTAGCAAAGCCTAAGTGTCAATTTTTCAAATTTGTCCATGTCGGGAAAGCTTGTAGGTGTTACCTGTTCTTTCTATTTCTTAAATAAATGTAATAAATCAAGTATGGTGTATGTCATGATTTTCTTGAGCACAGATTGTTGAAAGTGTAGGTATGTTTAAAAAAACCAAACCAACAACAACAGAAAACCCCAAATCCTTCTAATGTTATCTGTGGAAGTATCTGCAGAAAAAAAAAACAAAACCCCCGAAAAACCCAACAACAGAAAAACGTATGGTGCAGTATCTTGACAATGAATATTAGGCTTATGTAAAATTGCAGTCTGGATAAAATGTCACTGCAGTAGGTAAAAGTAACCGTCACCCTTCCTCGAAGGAAGCTGTAACAAGCCACTTAGAAATTCCTTTACAAAAAGTAGCAGTCATTACAGAAAGCACAGGCACACGTCGCTTTCTAAAATAAAGGTATATGTGGGTGATAAGACTTTTCTAAGCTTTTGGGGTTTTTTTGTTTGGTATGGTTTTTTGGTTTTAGTTGTGGGGTTTTTTTGGTTTGGTTTGTTTTTTTTTTTTCACTAGAGAGGTGTATGTGTGCATGTGGAAAGTGAGAGGAAGTACTGAAGCATCACAGAAAAACTTAGAGAGGAAACAGAAAGCTGAGCACCTCTCAAACAAACACTGAGAATATGACCCTGAAGAAAGTTCAGAGCCATGGAGCTTTCTGGAAAAGTTCTGGAAAGAACTGGAGCTTTAAGCAAGGGAACTTATTTGTTGTTTGACTCTTCAACATGGAGGCAATTTAAGCTTTGTACATTGTACCTTACTCTTTCACCAATTATTCTTCATGAAATAGACAAATTATGGGGGAAGCCTTCATTTTCTTTGTGCCAAAGAGGACAATGTTTATTTGGCTATGATTTTGATGGAAAGCTCTGGTTCCTAAGATTCAAAGGAGGCACTTCTTTATTCCCGTGCCAGACATGACTTTGAAGCACAGGCTGATGAAGGCAGAGGGAAACATTTGCATTAATTTTTGGCTAAAAAAGTTCTTTATGAATGGGTTTCGCTACTGAATGATGGATTTTTACCATTCTGAAGAAGCTGTGAAGTAAAGTCGTCAAGTGTTCTCTGTGTGGCTGCTAAGGCTTTCTATTTCTTCTTTATAATGACATCACATGCAAAAAGATAAATCAAACTATTTCTGACTTTTTCACATACAGCAAAATGAAACACAGCTTTCTTTACACTGTTCTCATTTCAGCCACATACTCTTCAAGTTATTTAAAGAGAAGGGGAATTGGGCTTGGTACAAGCCAGCTGAATAAGGCACAGAAACAGAGAAAAAACTGCACTGACACTGGCATCTTTTTTAATTAAAATTAGAAAAAAACAAAACAAAACAAAACACAAAGAAAATGCCAGCTAAAAAGTCAACTTGTTTTATTTGAGCAGAGTAACAATAAATGACTGCATAGTTGAGCTCAGTGATTCTTTTGGTGGTTAGACCATCACTCTCTCTGAATGTATTCTGGATCCCTTTGGAACATTTTGTATATATAAAAAAAATAATATCTAAACATTCTCTAGAACAGCTGCTTATACTCAACCAGAAGGATATTACAGGGTATACTTTTCAAATGAGGATAGCTAACAATAAGGAAGTTTGGCCAAAGGGAATGACTCATGGAGACTGAAGGCTACCAGGGACTGGAGACAAAAGTCGGTGAGAGTTAAAAATGCATCACAGAATAAACAGATATAAGAAACTACTATGAAAGTGTAGTGCTGAATTCAACAGACGACTTAGGAAAGACATGTGAGACAAGGAAATCTCAGCAAAGTCTATTATACTTCTGAAAATTTATGCCTGGACTTCAGAATTCACTGACTCTTTGCTGCTCACCAGAATAAGAATAACAATCCAGTGCTTCTGCACAGCTCTTGGTGTATGAGCCCAGCACACACACAAAAAAGCTGTCTGTGTTGACTTCACAAGTAAGTAAACTCAGACTGACCAAATCTGTTACTATATCCTCATTTACACAGGCCACTGACCTCCAGCTAATACATTTTGCAAGGCTAATAGGTGGGTATCCTGCTAAAAAGACCAGAAGGTATGGAAGATAGCAATAGGAACAGAAATCTAGAAAAACCTCAAAATAACACCCAGTACAGATTTAACCATGTGAACTTATAATCATATACAGTAAGTGGAATTTAATGCTGCTTCAAACAGAACTGCAAAAATTGTAATTTTTTGCAAACTGTTTCTAGCAAGGAACTGTATTTCATGTAGGCAAGGCTGTTTAGTAGGCAGTAATTCAGTTTAACATGAGGTAAGCTCTGGTTATAAATGGCATAGAGCCATTAATGAGGTATGTAATGCGAATGTGTAAATTGAAATACTTTTTTCTCTGCTATTCTTTTATTATAATGAAACTTCAATAGTCTGGGAAATATATATTAAACTAGGAGGAGCTGTGGACTCCCTCAAGAGTAGAGAGGTCTTTTGGAGAGATCTGGATAGATGAGAGTGCTGGGCAATCACCAACTGGATCAAATTTAACAAAAGCAAGTGCTAGATTCTCGACCTGGGACAGAGTAATTCTGGGGATTGGNCCCGTCAGAGTTCAAGGAGAGTCTGAACAACAGTCTTAGTCATATGGTTTAGTCCTTTGAGGAGCAGGGAGTTGGACTTGATGATCCTTATCGGCCCAACATGAGATATTCTATGATTCTGTGATTCTATATTGTGTAGACTCAACAGTCCCATTGCATATTCTTCATTTATTCTGTTAATTTTGTGGTATTATCCAGAGCTTTACTCTGCTGCCTGAAAAAGAGCCCATTATCTTGATAATAGACTGGCAGGAATATGTTCAGTGATAAAGCTGTATTTACCTCAAGACTGCAGGGCTCCTGCAGGCAACAGTGCATAAGCAGTGCAGAATAAAATTCAGATGACATCAACAGAACCCCGTGTGCACCAAGAAAAACCTGTTCTCTGCTGTCCTATTTCTGTCAAGCATTGCAGAGCTAATGGGAAGGCACTTACTTGATCTATTTGCTTTTCCTAGTGATTGATTTAAACTCTTCAGCTTTTGTAGGGGTATAAAATACATTTCATCAATTCAGCTATGCCCCTTATACAATTTAAGCTTGATATTTTTGAGAGTGTATTTACCATGATCTAAATCTCCAGAATAATTCTCAGTGCTCAGCCTTGTAATGTTACCCACAACAGGCACAAATATCCTTTGCATCTTTTGTTTTGCAACAAACACACATTCTGCATGTGAATTGAATTGGATCATTTTATAGGGTGCATTAGTAACAATATGGCCTCATTTTGCTCTTCTATATGTTGATTTTGCTTGGAATTCAATGACAGTTACTCTTGATTTATGTCACTGTAAGAGAGAAGCATTTGACCCTATGCTCCCGTAGCTCCTGACCAGGGTGTCACAAAAAATATGCTAATTGAAAATTACTTCAGTTATAAATATTTTGTAAAATATCTTCAAAATATTTATGAACATCCCTGCTTCCATATATTCCTAGCAATCTATAGTAATACTGCTTTTACACAGCCAGAGAGAGAATCCTTTATTCCCATTAGTAGGCACTGAGTCATGCATTCGGGAGTATTCCTGTGATTAACAGCTCACCAGTGGAATGGAGGGGTCGATATCCTCAGCCTTTCCTCAAAACACACATAAGAAGGACATATACAATTTCTGTAATGAAGTAGATGCTACCGACAAGATTGTTCTTGGATGTCTCGGAGCTTTGAAATAACCTATATAGCAAAA
>VYXH01007179.1:105711-144753 GCA_013397275.1 Burhinus bistriatus | reverse complement strand
CCAATTATTTTGTTTCCTATGTAGTCACTTGTACCACTGCAAATCAGGTTAATGCATGAACAGATGCAACATTTTGCTTGCACCTCACACACTGTTCAAGAGGCAAGCAGTGAACACACCTGCTTCACCATATAGTCCTTGCCCCCACCATGTGTTTTGCCCTGCCTTGCAGAACTTCTTTGTGTTAAACAAAAAGGTGAAATGTTAACATGAGGATGGTAGAGAAGTAAGTTGACTTTTGGTGCTTAGAAGTAATAATAGATGCTTGCCTCTCTATGAACTTTGTGTCACTCAAGCTTAACCTTTACATGCTTGTGTAGGATAAGAGATAGATTAGGTTTGCAGGAGGACTGAAGGTTAAAAAAAAGAAAAAGACCTTAAATCCCAAAGGTATGGAGAAGAAGCCAGAGGTCTTGATTGCATTGTGTCAGATGGCAGTTGTTCTCCTCCTCTTTGAAGCAGATCTGATACACACAGGATAACGTAATGCCATGGTGTTACAGCCTCCTCTATTCTGTGAACCCTTAGACAATGTTTTCAGAGGAGCAGAAGATCCTCAGACAGTAAATTTAAGCCTATAACAATATGCCCAGTTTCTTAGGCTATTGTTTCATGTTTACTTTCAGACAGCATAAGACCAGTACCACAGTCAAATGAAGCTGTGCCCTGCTCAGCCACTTGGTCCTGCCCCTGCATCACCTCCTTTCATCAGCCTCATGTAAAGGAAGAAATGATGTGGGGATGGGAATGAGAAGCCCAAGTGGGCAGATCTGCTGCCCTAGTAATTACCCGGTGGCAAGACAAGTTTATGCTGACTTAAGCCCTAAAGCCACAATTGCCTTGTGGACTACCATTAAGTGATACAGACCGCCAGGTTTCTGCAGACTGTGGGATGCAAATTGCTCTAAAGGATGGGTCAGTAAATGAAATGGAGAGAATTTATAAATAAATTTATACAGTAATTAGGTTACCCCAGGGTGGCAGGTATATGCAAGTGAGGAGAACTGCAGGACTAGAGGTGCACAGGGAAAAGCAGTGCAGGTGCCTTTCTGTATCCCCCACTACACCTCTCCTCCAGGACTGGGGCACCAACCGCCACAAAACCCTTCACCCTTCCCAGTGTTACCAAAAGCCCTGTTCTGCAGTCTGAGTCAGACCCTTCGCTCAAGGATGCACATTTGTTTACATCTGAAGGCATGAGGGACCCTGCGGTGAGGTGTGGGGACTCAGGTGTATATGCTGAAGTCTCTTTGCCCCCTGAAAGCAGTGTAAGCAAACGCCCTGAAGTGTGTGAGAATGTAATGCTATGCAGCATAAGCTAGTCTAAAACAGGGCTGCTCTGATTCCTCCATCCTTTCTGACCCCAGTTTTATGTTCCAACCCTTCCTTTTTTTTGCTGCTGCTTGTAACCTCATGGCGTGAGAACTGAACCAACTGAATGTTCCTGAAGCTTTTTTATTTTTTCTTTTTTTAAGCTTTATGCAATTAGTTTCAGCTCCCCAAACAAGCTTTTCATGCAGCTGCGTGGGTATCAATCCTGGTGTGAGGGATGGGGCAAGAGGACAGCTGGGGGCAGAGCCACGGGATGCAATGCTGGGCTGGGGCACAGCTGACTTGGATGAACCTCACCTACTAAGGCATCGCAACTTCATTAAATATTCTGAGCGCTTCATGTTGCTTCTGGCCCTGCAGAAGTGAGCTATATACAGCCCTTGATTACAGACTGTGCCTAAACAATTGTCTCGCCTAAAGACATGCCTAGAAATCTCTATCATTCCCATTGATTCAGAATGAAAAGCCCACTAGACCTCGCCTCCACCTTCCAAAGCAGTCCTTCGCAGTGTTTGTTGTTGCTTGCATGCATTAATGCTTATAGCAACTTTAAGCCTTTTGTATTCATCATGTGGGGTGGTAACAAGCTGTGGTATAAATATATGATGTGCTTGTACTACAGGGATTGTGCAAATTAAAACTAATTCCAGGGAGGTGGGGAAAGTAACAGAAAAGGGAGGCGATAAAGAACTAGTGGAGGAAGCAAAACAAAAAAATAATCCAAGCCATCTTTATAGATTAGCCAGTATATTTACAGCTACTGTTGAGAGGTGAGTTATTGAATGATACCTATTTTCAGCCTGGCCACAGACTTCGGAAATGCATGCAAGTACAATTATCTTCACGCAAGCGGTGAACGTCTGGACAGTTATCAAATCTAAACATTGTTTATGAATTGATTTTTGCCTCCTTAAGTTCAGCTTGGCTATCCTTGCAGCATACCAAGTGCTGTAACCAGCCTGACGGATTACACAGGGGTTACACTTTGCATCTGGAATCCTGCACGCAGCGCTCATCCTGGAGACATGCTTTCAGACATCTGCACTTGGGGTGGGAAGGAAAAGGCAGCCACGGGAAGATGTACCCTTCTTCCCTCTAAATGTATTTCTAAAGGCAACGTTCTTTAAGGACAGTCCTTTGTTAATGTGCAGATAACTCTAGTTATGCTTCTGTGTTTTCATTGTTTATTAGCAGCGTAAGCTTCGAGGGTAACAGGGGCTTGACATTTTCTGCTAGGCCAAATCCTGTGGTCAGCTCTCGGCTTTAACTCGTGCAAATTCCTAATGTGAAAACTGCAGGGATTTGTCTGCATACAGGCTTTTAGAATTTTATTAGCTGTAAAATTGTCTATAATGAGGACTTCACGCCAGTCTCTGAAGAACCTGTGCTGGCTGCTGTCAGGGACAGAAAGTGGAGCCGGATGGATTAGTGGAGTAATCTGGTAATGCAAATTCTTCATATTTAATCAAGGGAGCATCTACTCTGCAGTCCCAAGTGCTTCTTGGCAAAACAGACTGGCAGCACTGAGTTCTGGCAAGATGGCAGTACTGTTATTTCTCCCAGAGGACCAGAACTAAACTACTTTCCCTTCCCTCTGGGAAAGGCCATAAGTAGAGGTCTACTGGGAGCCGACTGGCATTGCAGTTAACCCCCTATCCCTTCTTCACCTCCGCTCTTCCCTTCCTTGTTGGTGTTCGTGTGATTTTGAGGTGAGCTGGTCCAGGGAATTAAACCAGCTGAAACTAATCACAGGAACAGAAGTCTGATGCTTGCATATATTGCACGTTGCCTCCTCTGTGTTTCTGGCTACCCCCAAAGAAGCCGACTCTACCTTCCACAGGACTTTCTGAAGTGCTGGGCAAGGAAGTAAACAACACACAAGACGGCTTAGGGATTTAAGTTAAATCCACGTCTACATAGTAAACTGCCAGAGAAAGGCACATATTATTCACACATACAGGGTCAAACTGGAAAACGTCAATCACATGCTATTTACTAACTGCAGTAACAGTTACTATATCTGTACCTGCAAACTACAAAAAGTATGAAACCTTGTGGGTTAAATTAATGGAAACCAAGACAGACAGAAAAACAACTTGCTCAGGACTACACAGTGCGCAAGATGTAGTTAACTCACAAGTCACTCTGAACTCCGGAGCCCCTGCCATATGCCTGCTTCCTTGAGAAATGCAGCTTCCCTGTGTGTCCTCAGGGAAGGGCACAACCTAAATGAGAGCAGGAACACCAGCTAGGGAAAGTAGCACTGCAACAGATTTAGTTAGCTATGAAGATATATCTGTTGTAGAAATTTGTCCCCAAAATGTTTAACCTGTTAGAAGCTTCTGCGTAATAAAACCGTAGGAGGAGGGGGACATTTTTTAACTGACCAATATTACATGTGTGGGAAGGAAACTTTATTGAAGATGCCCCTGGTGCCATGTATTTCGCTGGAGGGACCAAGTGACATCTGCTTTGTCAAGACACAGGAAATGCCATTTCCCATCTAGTCAGGGGCATCAAGCCAAATACTGGTCTCAGTTGTCAGCCAGTCAATTATTTGATTACTGATGTACAGCCAGCTTGTGTTTGTGGATCGTCCTCCAGCTAGACTGCAATGATTACATATACATTTGACAGTCAGTCTCAAGCTTATTTTCAGCTTAAAACCATTACTTATCAACACAGAGGGCTGGCCTCATTGAAGTGAATTGTTCCCAACTCCCTGGTTGTTCAAAAATTTGATGTGCAGTGATGAGTTTGCCCAGGTCCTCATTCTGGTTTTTTTTGCAGAGAAGAGAACCCGTTTCTTCTTCTCAGTACGCTGAAAGAAGCAATATTGTTTCCCCTTATATCCTGAAATAAATTAAGTGAGGTTTCCTGGCAATGGTGATCATTTCACCTCTCGGTTTTGGGAAACGTTATTCATCCTGAGAAAACAACTCTCTGTCTGTTGGCTTGAGGATCCAGCTGCTTGTCATGTTAGACCATGTGGAGACTGCATCTGAGTCCAGCTGTATTGCCAGGATCAGTGCCCTAGGGACTCAGCACAAAAACACTTTGATCCCTCCCAGTGACAGGGTTTTTGCTAACAAGCCTCCAGACATTTCAGTTGGTATGTCATCACCCTTGCTAAACTAGAACAGAAGGATGAAACAAAAGTATCTCCAAAGACCTTTAATAACATCAGTCAAAGGGGAACAAGTAAAACATCCCAGGTGAGACACTTCTGTAAAAAGTGTTAGCATCAGCTACAGGACCATACAGAGGACAGAGAAGCTTTTTTTCCCCCTTTTTTCTTTTTTCTTGTCTTTCTCTTCTGAGATGAAAGAAAGGATAGGAGCTATGGACTGCGAATTGCAAAGAACAAAGCACTTAACATCCTTTAGATAGCTGGATGGGGTCAAAGTAAGGCAAAAGGTCTAAAATGTATGGAAGAGAGAATCAACCTGAAAAGTCCTAACACGTTTTATACTGAGTGGCCCCCCCGCAAATTGTACCTCTCAGTGATGGCCTGATTAGTTCAAATTTTCCATACACTTAACAGGGACTAAGTTATGCAGCTCCTGTACACAGTGATAGGATTTATGCATTTAATTCCCACTGTTATAGAGCTGCAAATATACCCTATTGCTTTTACCTTTTAAAATCCAGACTGCGTATGCAGTGGGCATGTGAATTGTGCAGCCAGGATCTGCGATGAGTGCCTCAAAAGAGCAATCACAGATGCTCTTCTGCTGGGACAATAAAAAGCTAACCAATACCTTGCGTCGATGAAGCACTCTGCTTAGTGACTAACTTGTGTTGAATCTTGTGCTAGACACCTGAAATCCAGGGTTTTTACAATCCAAGTGCATTACTTGAGCAGAAATCAGATTAGCTGGATTGTCAACGAGCCAGTATGTGATTAGCATTAGCAGAGTGACTTTCAATAGATGATGTAAATGAAGCAAGGAGGGCAGCAGGGCCAAAATCATTGTCTTAATGAATAGAAAACATGTTTTGTAGATGATTTTGTTGCTTAAAGAAAAAGAACTGTGAAGGAGAGAGAGCATTGAAATGCAAGGCTTTGTCTAACATGCCCAGCCATGCTCCTCCCATTTCTGCAGGATAATTTTGCAGAAGACAGGCAATTTCATCTGAAAGCCTGACTCTGCATCCAAAGGCATGGGAAGTTTTGCCACTTGGAGAATGAAACTTTGTGCCGTCAAGTAATGATCCAGCATGACCTAATGGAACAGGAATGTTTAAGCAGATGTTTAATGTCTAAGCATGTCAGCTGGGCTACAATTCTTTAAACATATGATACTTAAAAGAGTATATTTCTGAAAGAAGAGCTGCCTAAAAGTCTAGGAAATCAAGGCGCAGACAACTTTTCAACAGTGTGACAGGCTTGATCAGTTCATCTTGTCAAGCACCATCCAGTCGTTACCTTGACTACTTATTATTATTAATAATGTTGTTCCAGATTGTGAGCATTAGTGAAAAATGACCAGATATTAGGATCTATGTAAACCAAGCAGTAGATTATTTGTCTCTAAAAAGCTGATGTTTCTGGAAATGCACCTTTTGTCTTGTTTCCAGGATTTTTATTTCAAAACAGTTATTTTAATTTTTTAAACTGGCAAGCAAGCAGGGCTCCTCTTTCCACCTCACCCTCACCAAAATATTTCTATCTCCCTTTTTACTACAACAGGGAACTGCAGAACAGAGAAAGTTTTTTGAAGCAGTAACTCATCCTTGCCATGCAGGACAAAAGGGGCACATTTTTCTCCTGACATTCACTTGTTTTGGCTCCCCTTTGGTCTCATCGAAATTCTGTTTTCCATCCAGAGCATGTCTGTGTTTTCAAGCTGAGTAGTGTTTGCATTATTGTTGAAACAACCCAGAAAAGTTGGATTGCTTGTATCATGTATTTCTTAGTGAATGGCACCCTAAGAAATATTTTCCTGCCAGAGCTCCCAGCTGTCCTCTTGACAGAAACTCTTGTGGCAGTGGGTGCAAATAGCTCAGTAAGTGGTTCTAGGGTAAATGTGAAAACTCTCCCCCATGCCAAAGGGAGATTTCTCAGGAGCATTTCACAATGTCACTCTCCACAAACATCAAGCCATGCCTGGTGGCAACCAGACTGACATTGCCTCAATATTTCTCTTCTCTTGATAGTACTTTGACAGACTGTTTAGTTGTGGGTTTTTTCTATTTCTTAACGGCAGCTTTTGCAGGGTTTGTTTGTGCTAGCTAGGTAGCAGTGCGCCCACTAGTGTACTAGCTAACCTTTTCTGCCTTCACAAAGCAAGGATGCAACCAGCTCTACTACTGTGCTTACGGTATGCCCTGATCAGTGCTTACTTCCTTTTAGTTTTATTTTGCACTATTACACTTGGGAATATGGGCGCATATCAATCATGTCAAGATTCCTGGAGGCATTGTATCATCCTTGCCTGTCTGCTCTAGCTGTAAAGCAAAACAGCATCGTTATATACTCCAACGTGAGTCAGGTGATTCAACTTCACTGGCAAGAAACCAGTTCAGGGAACATCTGAAATATATTGGTCATGTCACTGAGCTGTCCAATATTGTTACACAGCTAAAGAAGAGGAAAAAAAACTGTGCCCGAGTAGCCAGAATCGTGTCTCAAATGACCTTGAAAAAGATCCTGGTGACATGCAGCGGTAGGGAAAAGAGGAATAGTTAATTTCTCCTTGCAGGTGCACCTCATCTTTTAGCATGAACCAAACAGTACTCCTTCACTGGAAGAATCCTGAGCTTATCTTCAATGAATGTAGATGGATTTTTTAGTTCCCTCCTGCTTGTTCTAGCCCGGTGTGACAGCCATCAAACAGCACTGATAGAAGTAGAAGCCTTAGCAAGAGCAGAGGGGGTTCATGTCCTTTGTGTGCCTAACACATGTAGAGTGATGCCCTTTATCTCTTGGGTTGTACTCTGAGAAGACACTTTGGAGCTTGCTCAGTGTTAGCTGAGGAACTGTAGCCTATTGTCCTGTTCTTCAAATCCTGTAATATACATTAGATTTCCTTCTTTCAGTGAATAGAACAGTGCTTGGTAGCTTACTGTCTATCTGTGAAGTCTCTCGGCACTAAGTCACTGCCTTATTACCGCTCTTATGTTCTGTTAAATGCTGCTACATTTCTGATCATGCCTTTGCAAGGCTCCAGCTTTTTGTTAGGTTGACTATTCTAGACTGAGCATCCTTTGGTAACACTTGTATTTATAGGCAATAGATGAGTCAGCTGAAATACTAGACAACACTAATTGCAGAGAATTTGTATTTAACTAAAAAGTCCAATTTTATGTAAGCTGGAAAAGCTTTTTTTCTTCTTTCCTCTGAAGTACGACGCATGTTCTTATTCTAAGTCTATCCCCGAGAGCATCTAAATTTACTCTCTCCTGGCTTTTGAGGAATAGACAGCAAGACATCAGGGCTTGATGGGGAAGAAAGCTCTGAAATGAGGGAAGAGAGAGGAAAGCTTACAAAAGAAAGTTACTTGTCTGTATTTACTTGTTTATAATAGTAGTCTGCAGTGTCTCTGAGGGTACATTTACAAAGCTAAGCGCAGGAAGCATACTGTGCTGTGAGTAAGCTGGGTGTGAGTCAGCTCTCACATGAAAGCCATGTAATTCATCACATTTTTGTTAGTCTGACTGTGGTGTCACGCGAATGCTGCTGCTGCTGTGTGGCGTTTTAATGGGAATGCAGTCATGGCTGCCCAGGGCAAAGCATGGGCGCAGCAGGCTGCACACTGCATGTATGTGTAGACATGCATGAGAGGAACAAACACCTTGCACGTGATTTTTGCTACTCATGTGGCCTTTGCAAGGAGCTTTAAAACCAACATGTGCTAACTTCTGCTTTGAGACTCCTTTCTTCTGCCGCAGTTGTGCGAGAGCAGACTCTCATTTACACAAAGGCCTCTGTGAGCAGCAGGCCCTACCTTTTTTTAATGGAAGTACCCACAGACAAAAAAAGGAGTTCTGCTTTTGTGCTTTTGTGTAATCCAGGCTTTATTCCTCAAAGGCGTTTTCCTGCTGATAAGAACAAAACCCTGTACGCAAATGTCTATTTCTGTCAGCACCCCTAGAGGTGATGTCCCCTCCGTCCTTTCCTGGCTCTGGATGCACTGATGGCTGGGAGCAAGCCCGCACGAGGAGAACAAAAGCTTCCTTGAACTGTCCCACCAGCTACCTGCCTGGAAGGACACACTGATGAGGAAGCTCTTTGGAAGAGAGATCCTGAATGCCGAACTTTTTTCTTTTTGGTAATGGCTCAATCTAACTGAAGTGCTGTAGTTATTCTAGATTTTGCAAACATCACTGTGTTTTTATGAATATGGGGCAAGTTGATTTTTTTGCTTCTTTTTTTCTTTGAGGGAGGGCTGGCTGAGTTCTTCTTACTCTCCAGGTTAATAACACATTAGAAGAGTGGTGGAAAATTCAAACCCTTCCTGTTTTGTACTTTAAGGCAGGCTGCCTCGAATCTTTTGTTTTACGGACTGTAAGGCTGTATTCCTTTACTCTGCTGGTATAAGGTATCCCTTTCCCAAAACTGCGGACACAGATATATGAGTATAAAGGTCCTACATAACTTAATTTGTGAATATATCTATAGTGTGCATCTTTAACTACAGTATAATAGGTAAGTAGTTCATGGTGATGTAGCAGAACAGCCTAAGCAACAGTGGCAAGGGTATCAAGGTCATAACTGTTTGTCTTAGGGTTTTACTAGCAGAATCACCTCAAGTAGAGGGTGTGAAAGTTATGGTGATATAGGATCCCTCACCTTGAGTAATTCCAGCAAAATATGTAACTCAAGGCTGTTGCACCTCCAAGCATAGCTGGGTAACAAGGGCTTGATATGCTGGTGTGATTCTGTGGAGCTGCAGCAGCTTGTCCATGTGGACACCATTGGTTGTTCCCAACAGCACAGTGATGCTTACTTTAAATATCAGTGATATAGTGTTAAGCACAGCATCAAGTTATTAAGTGCATGTAGAGTCAGTGGTGGCGAAATACTCACGTCCTTTTAGAAATGAAGTTTGAGCCAAACACAGAATCTATTCATATATGCTGAAAATACCAATCACATTACAATTATAAATAAATGAAAGAGGTCTCTGTTGTTGATGGCACAGGTGTGGACATGGGTAAGATATCAAACCAATTTACTTTCTTCCTCCCATAGGAACAGCTCTATTGGTATGAAAGATTTAACTTCATCCACATCAGAGAAGCTGTGCTGGTTTTAGTCCAGTGTACCTAGAGAGACAGTTATGCTAGTGTAGACAAAGACTTGAGGTTAAGACTTGATGAGGGACAGAACATCACTTGTATTTTCTCTGTAGTTATAAAATATACGCAGAGATGAAATGCTGTGCATTAATAATTTCCACTAATTTATTATGTCAAGTGCAGAATAGAAAGTCTGCTGCTGATCATAATATTTCCACTGTACATCACTCTCTAACATGAAAAGTTCATAAGCCATTAGGATAATGATTTCTACCATTACTTGTCAGTAAAGTGTGAAAATATTTTTTTATTATCCATTTACATTAATTTCAACGTGCATGCATTTGGTCAGAAACATGGACTTTTTGAAGTGATTGCTCCCCATAGATTAACATGCCCAGAAGTTTCCTGATTTGCCAAATGATACAGAACAACATTTTATTAATGGTGCCTGTTTTGTGTATAAAGCATCTGAAGAGGTTTCATCTATCAAATAGCGAGGCTTAGAGATACTCAGAGTTAAATGAGAAAATGTATTTGCAGTGTGGTTGTTGTGTTGAGAACTCTCCTAATGCGTACCAGTAGTGACCTTTTGGCTTTGGATTAATAGAAAGTTTGAGCCCAGAGAGGTTATGCAGTCTCTAAGGTGAAGAACCATCCTGATATAGTGAGCCATCTCTGAGCAATGCAATCTAAAAATGCTGTTCGTCCTCCTCTGAAAAGGAGCTTTCCCTGCCACACTTACATTCATTCAGGATTGGACAGCAAAATCCACTGGTAAACTTGAGAATGGGTATAAGGAGATGATCTTCACATAACTCACCATCTCCTCCCTTTAAAAGAACACCTGTCTGACAAAACCGTATTTTGCTGGGAATTTTAGATTCTGCTAGACCAAAATTTTTCAAGTGAATAAGAATCAGTTTCTGGAAAGAACAAGGTACATGTCCCAGGATAAGCAATAACCCTATGCTAGATCAAGGACTAGGGGCTTAAAGTTTCAGGATTTGAGCCATTAATTCAAATCAGTAACATAAACCTCTGCCATCAACTGTGCTGTGACAGTATTGACTCAGTTTTTCCTGTAGTAGTTCTGGTTTGTAGAGCAGACAAACTGGTAACTGAAACTGGAAGAAGGAAGTTTACAAAATGTGGAAAAAGGGACTGGCCACTTGGGAGAAGTATAGGAGCATTGTCAGAGTATGCAGGGATGAAACGAGGAAGGCTAGGGCTCACTTGGAATTAAATCTGACAAAAGATGTCAAGGACAATAAGAAGGGCTTCTTCAAGTACATCGGTAGAAAAAAGAAGACCAGGGAAAATGCAGGCCCGCTGCTGAATGAGGTAGGTACTCTGGTGATGGAGGATGCAGAGAAGGTGGAGTTACTGAAGCCTTCTTTGCTTCAGCCTTTACTGCCAAGGCTGGCCCTCGGGAACCCCAGACCCTGGAGGTAAGAGAGAGGGCCTGGAGTAAGGAAAACTCTCTCTTGATTGAGGAGGATCAGGTTAGAGTTCATTTAGGCAAACCTGATACCCACAAATCCATGGGCCCTGATGGGATGCACCTGTGAGTGCTGAGGGAGCTGGCAGATGTTATTGCGAAGCCGCCCTCCATCATCTTTGAAAGGTCATGGAGAACAGGAGAGGTGCTTGAGGACTGGAGGAAAGCCAATGTCACTCCAGTCTTCAAAAAGGGCAAGAAGGAGGACCCAGGAAACTACAGGCTAGTCAGCCTCACCTCTATCCCTGGAAAGGTGACAGAACAGCTCATCCTGGATGTCATCTCTAAGCATGTAGAGGAAAAGAAGGTTATCGGGAGTGGTCAACATGGATTCACCAAGGGGAAATCATGTTTGACCAATATGATAACCTTCTATGATGGAATGACCAGCTGGGTGGGTGAGGGGAGAGCAGTGGATGTTGTCTACCTTGACTTCAGCAAGGCTTTTGATGCAGTCTCCCATAATATCCTCATAGGTAAGCTTAGGAAGTGTGGGTTAGATGAATGGACAGTGAGGTGGATTGAGAACTGGCTGAATGGCAGAGCTCCGAGGGTTGTGATCAGTGGTGCAGAGTCTAGTTGGAGGCCTGTTCCCCAGGGGTCAGTACTGGGTCCAGTCTTGTTCAATATATTCATCAACAACCTGGATGAGGGGACAGAGTGTCCCCTTAGCAAATTTGCTGATGATACAAAACTGGGAGGAGTGGCTGACACAGCAGAAGGTTGTGCCACCGTGCAGCGAGACCTGGACAGGCTAGAGAGTTAGGCGGAGAGGAACATAATGAAATTTAACAAGAGCAAGTGTAAGGTCCTGCACCTAGGGAGGAATAACCCCATACACCGGTACAGGTTTGGGCCTGACTTGCTGGAAAGCAGGCCTGCAGAGAGAGACCTGGGAGTCCTGGCGGACAACAAGTTGACCATGAGGCAGCAATGTGCCTTTGTGGCCAAGAGAGCCAATGGCCTCCTGGGGTGCATTAAAAAGAGTGTGGCCAGCAGGTCGAGGGAGGTTATACTCCCCTTCTATTCTGCCCTGGTGAGGCCACATCTGGAGTACTGTGTCCAGTTCTGAGCCCCCCAGTTCAAGAAAGACAGGGAACTACTGGAGACAGTCCAGCAGAGGGCTACAAAGGTGATCAAGGGAATGAAGTACCTTTCTTTTGAGGAAAGGCTGAGAGACCTGGGTCTGTTTAGCCTGGAGAAGGGAAGACTGAGAGGGGATCTCATCAATGCTTATAAATAGCTAAAGGGTGGATGCCAAGAGGATGGGGCCAGACTCTTTTCAGTGGTGCCTGGTGACAGAACAAGGGGCAATGGGCAGAAACTGGAACACAGGAAATTCCATCTCAACATGAGGAAAAACTTCTGTACTTTGAGTGTAACAGAGTACTGGAACAGGCTACCCAGAGAGGTTGTGGAGTCTCCTTCTCTGGAGATATTAAAAACCGTCCTGGATGCCATCCTGTCCAACCTGCTTTAGGTAAACCTGCGTTGGCAGGCAGGGTTGGACTAGATGATCTCCAGAGGTCCCTTCCAACCCCTACCATTCTGCAATTCTGTGAGACACAGTCTGATCACCCACAACCAGAGACCCTCACCGCCAGGTGTTGAGGTCTCTTTTTCATGCTAGTTTGAAATGTCTTCTCTCTCTGCTGATCCAGAAAGAAGAGATATTTGAAATCTTGGATTTGAGACAGTAGAAGTATTTTCTATTTACTTACTGTAACGTAGAGCTGGGTTGAAATCAGCAATGTTTGCCTCTACTCCTTTTGTTTTCTCTTTCTGTGAACATTCAAGTTAAAAAGATTTTGTCTTCCACATTTGTAGAAAAGTAATTTTAGCATTTTGTTTAAAAGTGTCCTTGGAAACCAAATATTATATTTTGCCCAGGCAAGCACCGTTGCTCAAGGAGCTTGAATATGCACTCAGCTGGGTAATAGGAACAACACCATGTGACTAATAAAATCAATGTCTGCTAAGTAATGTGGTTCAAACTGGAAATGTTGCTCGATCAATCCAAGGATAATTTTTTTTTTCTAACTGAAGAACAAAATGGAACTAGTCTAACAGCAGATATTTTGCTATAGAAAAAGTTAATTTATATAAAGCAGGATTGTAATAGATCTGATTAGCTCTGTGTGGAGATAGCATCTCTGATTTAATGCTATCTTACCTTACTCGAAGTAGCATTATACCTTTTCTTCATATAGAGTGTGCCATGTGATTAAACGAATTTCTGCCCTTAGTCCTGACATGCTTTGTTGTTATAATGCACTTTGAGTATTGAAATGTAGGCTTACCTGTCGTTAAACAGAGCTTGGAAGAGATCTGTCATAATTCTATACTTTCTTATTGCTGAAGTAACTGCTAAATGTTAGCACTGTAAATTTCCGGCAAACTGCAAGGGATAGGGAGGGACACCACAAATGTGCAAAGGGAGCTTGAGGGAGTAACGCTGGTAGAAGTGAAGACTGCAAAGAGAGCTCAGGAGCTTCTTCAAAGTCAGGCAAAGGTATTTTGTGCCCAGGTTTCGATGTCACCATGTGCAGTTTTACTGAAGAGCAGGCATTCCTGGCTTGTACCAAAGTAAGAAAGAGAAAAACGGTTCACAGCATACAGCTTTGACTCATTGAGAATCATCTCAAAATAACGCTCCTTCAGGGTCTGGCTTTTTCATTTCTACTCAGCTCTCATGCTAATAAAATACACCAATTTCAGTCCAAGTCCACTGTTTAAGGACTGTAGTTCCGATTCCCATGAAAGCAGATGGAGGGAAAATCTCTAGTGTGTAGAAAATAAAGCAAGCTGTCCAACTAAATCACCACACTGATTCCTAATTCCACCGCGGCCTGTCTGAGAAGGCCATTAGGAATGAAAAACCTCTCCAAGGAACATTTTGCTGGCACTTCACGCTCCTGAGGAAGGTATCTGCAGGCAGCCAGCTATGTAGCGTGTGTGGAAAAGCGGAAGAAACTCAGGAAACTGAAGTTGTGCAGCATTCTGCACAGCATTGCAAGGAAAAATAGAAATATTTAAACATGGTAAGTAATCCTAAGCAGGGACCACTATGATCAAGAGGAGAACCGAGTTTCACAGCAAAGGGAAGAGACTTGGTGTCAGACCCCCACCTCTTTGGTGCTTATCACTTGCACAGGGCTGTGGGATGCCCAGCGCGCAGGCAGGCAGGCGGCTGTGGGGCACAGGCAGGCAGCTGTGGGGTGCAGGCAGGCAGCTGTGGGGCACAGGCAGGCTGTTTGTAATAGGCTGATGAAACAGCGTGCTCTTTGGTAGCTGCACTGAGGAGGGGAAAATAGTATTTACTTACCTTAATACCAGGCTGCAGTAAATGTCTTTAATACATAATGTTAAACAGGCAATTAATAGAAAAACATTTCTATATCTAGAAATATGGCAGTCTTCAAGTTAATCCCTAATGGTACAGAGCAATTGCACTAAGCTTATTAAACTTCGTATCCAAAGGCAGTATTTGCTACAGGGCTTTCATATCTAGTGGTGAAATTCCAGGCAGTTATATCTTTTAATTTGAAGGTAAACACTGATAGATCCATCACTTGGAAACAGCCAGTTGTAAACTGAAAATGAAGAAACAAAATACCATGGATTAAATCTGTTGCCTGTGCACTGCTTTCTATCACCATATACCAGGACACCACTTCAGTATCGGTGAGATTTGGCAACAAAAAGGAAGAATATGCAGGAACATGTTTGTTTTACAGAGCGATGCACTACCAGGGCTGTGTATGGGGTACGAAGCCAAGCCAGTGCATTTCTGCACCGAAGTCAACAAATAAGCTGATCGACAGTGTTTGCTGATAACAACCACAGTCTCTCTGTTACACCCAGCCAAAGCAATCAAAAGTCAGTAAGCATGAAGGGACGGTATGAACAAGACCTACAGTTAATGGATGAACAACAGCAGCCGCTCAAGCTTGGAGAGAGCTTGCTCACCAGAATTTGAATGTCCTAGTTACTTGTGGTAGCAACAGAAGTGGTTTCTTCTTGCAGCATTAGAGATAACCCCCAGAATAACTGGTAAAGAGAGAATGTTAGTCCTAGGGCTGTTATACTGTGTTTCAGCTTGTTTTCTTGGCAGCATTACAGGGGAGTGTAATTCTGTGAATCATGAATATGATTCATACTAGCCAAACTGACCTTTGAAAATTGGGAGTAGGCAAACATACCAGAAAGAGATTCAAGCTCTAACAAATAAGCTGATAAAATGAATGAATCATATTTACAGACCCTGCCAGTCTATTAAGAGGTCACTTTGACAGCCCTGTAGGTCCAAATGTGAGAGTTTCCATTCTGCCCTGCATACCTGAGCAGCCATTCACACATACCTAATAATGAGGTGTATTCTCACCATTTGGCTATTCGTGCAGATGGCTCTCTGATAAATCTGTATGCAGACTGCAGTACAGAAGACCATGCATGTGTTTTTACGGGTCTGAGTGTTCATGAAGTTCCTGACAACCTTAAGAAGTCCATCTGAGAAAAGGGGGAGAGAGACAAAGAAAGGAAAATTATGGCAGATGTATAAAAACTGCATTATCACCTACAGCTGAACTTGACCTACGCTTGGACAAGGGCCCTGCTTTGAGCAGGCAGTAGCATTAGGTGACCTCCAGAGGTCCCTTCCAGCCAACACGTCCCTGGCTCTGTGCACACACAGAGGAGGAACCTACCTGAGCAGATGTGGCCCGTGAGCATGGTAGGTGCAGGAGATGACCATCAGCTTATTGTGAAGTAAACTTCCACCTAGAGAGCATTAAAAGGTCACCACTTTTAAAGACTTTATCAGTTAGTGGCTGTAGACAGTTTCAGTAATGTGGTTTGCAAGACCTACGTTCTAGCTCAGGTTTGCTTCATGTGAAATCATAGACACTAGAAGTGTTGGAGGAAATTTAAATGATCTCTTAGCTGGACTATTTTCATAATAAAAAGATCCTTGACACGAGTTAAGAACACGACCTGCCATAGCCCTGGAGCCTGTAGCTCTGTGTCGCAGTAATGGAATGTTCTTCCAGGCACCCCTGTGATAACCTGTGCCATTACTGGGTTTAAAACTTCAGTTTCAGTTGAGCATTTAGAAAAATTGGCACATGCAGCTCGTGCACTTCTGAAACAGTGGCTTCACTCTATAGCTGTATTTGATTGCTGTATATGAGCCCTTAAAGCATTTGGGAATCTCTCTAAAAGAGAGAAGCTGTTTAATATAAAAATCTGTTTCCTTTTTTTAGTCCTAAGAGCAAGGTAAATAAGAAGTGTTGAGAATTGCATGTGACTGGAAGATTTGAGGTTTGCTTAGAGCGATTTCAGTGGTTATTTTGAACCTTTATAGAAAAACAATATCATTTCCTTTCTTCACATTCATAACTTACTAACGTGTTTACATTTTCAGCTGAACATTTCCATTCTTGGCGGTGCTGAAAGGTGATACTCTGTTTACTGCATGTAACACTGAGCAAAATCCCTTCAACCTTTTGAGTTACCTCAGGTTGAAATTATAATCCATTATCCAAATATTCTCCCTATGTTTTTCTAGTGCAATAATATTGCACAACAAGCTGAAGATGAAAGCTTGGCCTGGATATAGCAATTGCTAAGGTTTTCTTTGGCTGAAGATGAAGGAAGAAGGTTTAAAATAAGACCACCTCTGTGTGTGCTCAAGGAGTGTTTTGCTTAGGCTGTAACTTGGTGCAAAGAACCATTTGCAGCCGTCTCTATAAAAATTTCCTCTGCCTGTGTGGATGAGAGGCTGGTACTGAGAGCACCACGGTCAAACTGTTATTAGCTACTTAAAAACACTATGAAGATGTAAAGCTAGAGTCCTTTAATATCATTTAAAAAGCCCAAACCCACAGCAAAATAAAACATAACTTCGATACAGTGTGAATGTAGCCATGAATGGGCACATAAACACTACATGTGTTTGCGTGTGTGTGCATGCACACACACAAGCACTCACACAAAGACACCCATTCTCTGTCTGAAAAAAAAATAAAAGAAGTCATGACTTAAGTTCCTTCAGCACTTTGTCCTCCGTTACTCTTCATGTTACATTGACTTTCTTTCATTGTGAAGCTACAGCCATGTGCACAAATAATTTGTCTCCATGCAAACATCAGTAGTCAAAGAGGGGACGTTGTTTATTTCCTGGCAGATATGAGCTTTAACACACATCCAGAGTAATTTAAATGCTAACATCTCATTATGCATGAGACTTTTTCTTCCTTTAAATAATAATAATTAAAAACCGGTTCTAGGAGGCTAAACATGTAAAACTCTTCCTTTTGCCTTTTTAACTGCAGTTGAAGCTATGCAATGTAATATGCTCATTAGAAGCCAGGAGTATTTTTTGCTTCTGCTTAAATGTTTATTTAATACTGTGTTTTGTCAAAAATTAGGGAATCAAGAGATCATCCCATCCATCCTGTTACCCACAGCAGGATCGACTATAGTTACATCATTAGCTGACAGATGCCAACCGATTTTGGGAGGCTTCCCAGGCAATCTATTCCTGTGCCTTGCTGTACTTATCGCTAGCAAGTTTTTCCCACATCTCTTGTGTTGTAAGTTGGGTCTATTCGTATTCACTTCTACTCTTTTTTCTCCCCCTCCCCTGCCCCCTCCCTTTTTCTAACACAGTACCTAAAAATGTACACAGTATTTCACCTGAATCTTTACAACTGAAAGAAAAGAAAAATGTCACTTTCTTGCAGGTTTTGTTCTTGTACACTGTACAGTGCAATACACTGCTTACCTTTTGTTTCTTTATAACAGTCTGATATTATTTACTCATGTAACACATAGCCCAAGTTCTTTTCTGCAGAACTCCTACCTGTCCAGATGTTTACCAGCTGTGTTTATGCAGGTGATTGTTTCTGCCTAGCTTAGAAACTTCTACTTGTCCTTAATAAAGTGGGTCTCATTTTTTCAGTTTGTGTTTCAAATTTGTCAGAATTCTTAGTCTTTCTTCCCTTTCTTTCTTTCCATGTTGGTGTAACCTGTAGATTTAGGAAACATTATCTTTTCCATCATCTATCCTATTAACAACACTATCGAAAGCTGATGGATACAAGACAGATCCTTGCAGAGCACCATATTGATGTCATTAGTAACTCCCCTGAATATTTTTTTTGAGCTAGTTTTGTACTCACAGTCTTATTTACAATCTTAGCTGCAAGTTATGCAAAGGGCTTAATATTTCTGAGCCTACGTCTCACTCTGCTGGTTATCTTCTGTGGGTGCACAACATGGACCCCAATCTGAAGTTGGGATTGGAAATTCCCGTGTGAGACTGACATTACTGCTACCATGGCTGTATGAATTGCTGCAGAAAGGGACCAGAGGAGTTAGGTAGCCCTCACCAGTTACCTGTTCTGAATTAATACTTACAGATTCATCAAAAGAGGATGTTGAACACTAGTAGTTTCCATGGAAGTCTGAGGTTTAATCAAAGAGTTTTAATCTACTCTGTCTCACTATCCCAAGATACTGCAGTTGCAATTTTCCATGTGTGTATCTACATCTTTTCATGAAGGTGATATGAAACCTCGCTCCCCTGCATGGGGTGGTTTGTGACCATTTCTGTCGAGGTGGGCATAGCAGGGCAAGGGCTTCAGGTGCCATAAAAGCCCCAGGGTCTGCACAGGGAGAGACACTGCTGGGATATCTACCTTCTCACAGATGCAGAGTCTGCTCTCAACCTGACAGATGCACAGAATTGCTTCGCCCCAGCTGCACAGATGTGAAAGACACAGAGGTTTGTTTGTTTCTTTCGGTTTAAAAAAGAGATAGTAGAGTGGTTCTGTTTATTTTTTCATGGCAGAGCTGTATTAATAAAGTTTATGTACTCCCTAAAGGTCAGAAAGACTTGCTTGAGTCCAGAGTGCTCTGAGTCTTGTCCTGCGTGCACATCCATGTGATTAGGCTTAACATAACACAAAGGGTCACAGACTGACCAAAAACTACAAGTCTACTGGCCTGTCAGTCTGTCGTGATAGCCATCTGTGAGACAGACCCACCCAAAATCCATTCCTCCCTTGGCTAACAGGGAACTTACACAGAGCTACCTTGCTCTCTTCCTTCAGTCCTGATTGCCTCGCGGTTTTACAAAGTGCACGCGGAGGACTGGGATGCAGAGCTTCTCCCAGCAGCTTTCCAGCCCGGAAATACTTTATTTGCTCTCTCTGGTTGGGGTAGGGCTGCTTGCAGTGTGGGAAATGCTGAGGGAGACTGATGTCTCCTTGCCCTACGTCTGTCACGGCTTAGCCTACAGTCGGGTAGACAGGTCCATGGGATTGATTCAGGGCATTTTTATGCTGCTCTCATGATCTTAGTATAATCTAATGCAGTTCCACTGTCAGGTTTTTGCAAATGCAGCCTGGCTGAGATTATTTACAGCCTGGCTAGCTGGATGTTATCCTTCCTGTCTTCCATCTTGTAATTCCCAACAGGAATCTCTTATCTCAATATTATACAATGAAAAGCCACTAGATTGGCAACAATAAAATGAATAATAAGTTATTGACAGTAATTATTCTGCAATTTATCTGGAGTCCTCTGCCTCACTTTATCTGATGCTTATTTTTTCTGATCCAACCTTTTGCTCACTTGTTTTCTTGCTTGAGTAAAAACATCCTTAATGACTTTTTCTTGTCCAGAAAAGAAACTTCTTTAGCAGAAAAAGAAAGGCTGATCAGAGAACAGCTTTCACTGACATATTTGTTGTGACTACTTTATAGTCTGTAACATATGTGGGAATAATATGAAAGCAATAACACTAATAATAGGGTCTCATACAAAAGCAAGGTAAGCAAGGTCTATGATACACTTGAAAAACAAATAGGCAATACATTGTAGACTAATAATTTGCCACAGAGTATCAGGGTAAGCTCAATAAAACAGCTGGGACAAATCTAACAGTTGGTATTGGGTACCGCTGATACATCAGGGAATGCAGCCCAGTAGGAACAGATCTGCGGAGTGAAACAGCTGAACTAAATTACTAATGTAGACACTCACCATGACCAAAGAGAGGAAGCAGAGCATCAAAAAATGAGGAAATATATTAAATCTAAAAATAAATAGCTGAGCTTAAATTACTGCAGCATGTAATGAGGCTTTTGCTGCCTTGGATGACAGAACGTCATGTTGCAGTGACTTCATTAAAAGAAAGTGGCAAATGCACAGTAGCCCAATGGTACTTCAGGATGTCTTAAGTCATCTCAGGCTATTTTTTTTGGATTTTCTAGCACCTGTCCTGAAATCAGGAAAGTCCTGAAATCAGGAAATTAAAAATAATGTCATACCAATAGTTTCAGGTGCATACTCAACACAAGTGAAGTGAAAAATGAAGCCACTTAATGCATTCAATACTGGGAACATGATTCCAATTTCCTGAAAAAAAACCCCAACCACTCCATAACAATCATCAACCTTTAATTCTATTTGCTGTTCCACAGAGTCTTATATTTCATTTACAAACACAGCCTCTGAGCAACTTCCCATATTGCCTAAGCAATGTGTCTACCATCTGTCATCTATTTGTTTTGTTCTTCTGCAGAGAAGCATGGACAGTGTTGTTTCTTCTTTTTGTTTGGTTACTAAGGGATTTTTGTTTCATCTTTTATATACAAGCTACCATACGCTTCTTAGGGGAGAATGAAGGTGCTAGGATTCATGATTGCCTGTTGTTCCTTGGAAAAGCTATTCAGATAAGCTCCTGAGAAAGTTCTGTCTACTGAAGAAAAAAAAAAACACTAAGAATTACCGTTAGGTATTTTATCAAGCTGCATTAGCAAAAAGCTTATGGTTTTGTGGGTAGGTGGGTATCTGTATATACGTTACCTGAGAGTGGAGCGAGAGAATTGCAGAGCTTTGCAGGAGATTAGGGTATGAAGGGAGTTTGTAGTCCAGCAGTGACCACTTCTTCCCTTGCTCCTGATTCTCCTTGTGCTTGTCTTCTTGGGTTGCTGCTACCTCAGGGCTGAAAACAGGGATGATGCCACTGCGGTGAAATTCTCATATCTGCCTTAAATAAGATTCATTTAGCTTGTCTCTCTTTGCTAATCTTCTTCTGCAGCCACACTAAGCAATTAGAGCAACAGTGAGAGTAGCGGGGAAGGTGCAGAAGGGAAATGAGAATAACCAGGTGCTCGAGGCACTCGCTGACCAGCTGCACACAACCAGCATTTCCAACCCATGAAGCAAGGAGCGAGAGGTGGATCTGGGCCGTGTTGTGAATCTGCAATGAGCAATAGCTACTGCTGAGCTTTTAGATGGAGAAGGGCATGCTCTGGGACTTTGTGCACTGAAATCACTCCAGCTCTCCAGCTTGCAAATGCTAAAACAAGAGCTCCCTCAGTGGAGCGGTGAGTGACGTTCAACCTAGCTGCCTTGGAGAACAGGATAACTACAAACCTCTGGAGCTTCTCCTTCATGCAGCATGCCATAAAGTTGAACACGCTTGCTAAGCTTTACCACATCTTTATGTTGTACTCCCCCTTCTCTGAGCCACGCTGCTTTGTTTTTGTGAGCTGGCAGGAAATGGAAAATCTATGTGGGTTTCTTATAGGTTTCCACAGCTGCCTAGGCACAAATATGACAAACCATAATAGAGTTTTTGTAAGGACTAATCCTTGCCGTGACAATACTGCAGTAGCCAACTCATGTTTGTTCTGCAGTTGCCACTGCTGTCATTTATTTCTCTCTGCAGAGTGGCCCTTCTGAGGATATTACATGAGCATCTGTTTCATCAGGGCTACGGGATGCGTTTACGCACCTATCAAACACGTGTAAGGGAAGAGCAACGCGGAAAGAGAAACCAGTTATGTGTGCTCTGAAGGAAAGAGTGTAAACTCAATATTAAACAATGCTGAGCCAGCCTTGTTCCAATCCCATTTTCATATTCACACTTAGTATTTAGCAATAAAATAGCATGGCTTACAACTGGCTGTGCTGGCACCATTTTGGAGTCCTGTTATTAATAGTTTATGTGACAGGCATTAAAATTAACTATGGAAGTATTTTTAAGGAAGCAAAAGTTCATGTGTTAAAAAGCACATGATGGAGGACCTAATCAGCTGGAATGTGTTTTGCTTACAGTGTGCAAATCTTACCTAGCATTGCAGGTTTGGAAGAGTAGACTTTCTGAATCTGAAAGTTTACCGTGGGCTCACAGTGTCTTTGTGCATTTTCATTCCCAGCTAAAGGGTATAATTTTTCCTTTGTAACTTTCAAAACTAAAAGTGAACATTGCTGTGAGCTCACACAGACAGCAAAGCAGTTTAAAACTCTTGCCTCGTCCACGCAGACTGGTTGCTGTTGTTATTATCGAGTTTCACATGGCTTTTGTCATCTCATTTTTCTGTCTGTCCTCAAAGGAAGTGCAAGTTTGCTTCTGTTTATCAGCAAACGTGGATGCTAGATTTTAGCGGTGATTTAGAAAAGGTTTTGTTCTTCCTTTTGTGAGTAAAAATTCCTGCCAACATGTAAGCCAATTTTTCGCTTTGGAGGCAATAAGCAATACTGGAAGGTAATAAAAAAGAAGGGACAAATTGGTTATTTTAAAGCTCTGGTATCAACTGATTTTTCATGTGATACTTAATATAACCTCCTTTTCACCCCGTTGTCCTCCCCACAGGCTTTACTTCCTTGATCTGAAGAACATCAATGTGCAAAATTGTCCTGATGTCATGAACTGTTCTTGTCCTCGCCTCTTGCATTTCTACCTCTTTGTGTTCTGTCCAAATACGTCTCCTGGTTATGTTGCTATGTCAAGAGCAGTCTAATAAGTGGTAGCCAAAGCACTGGTGGGAAGGAAAACAACAACAGCAAAAAGCACACAACCCTGCTGTAATGGTTTCCCCTGGTAGCTGGTTTTGTACATTTTCGTCTGTGAGATCTTGACTGGAAGAAAGCTTTGCAGCAGTGTGATTTAGCAGTTCTTTTCTGGGGTTTTGGGTTTCCCCCCCTCATCTCTTAGTCATCTTTTCATACATGCACTATAATTTTGTCCTAGGAAACCTGCCTGTTGATAACGGCAGCTAGGCAAAACCTGGAAAATTATCTTCCCTCTCTTTAAAAGAAATGCCTAGCTCATGGGGAGCTGTGCATATACAAGGTCTTGTCAGTCATTCTAGTGTGATTCCTCCGTTAAAGGGCTATAAATTTCAAGGCTGTTGTTTTTGTTGGCCAGTTCTGTGAATCATTTGTTCAAACAAGTAGATCCTTGCACCTAAATCCTTGAAGTTGAATTTTGAAACTGGCAACTAGTGCCACAAGGGAAACATCTTTTAATTCCCTTTTTCTTTAGTTATGACAGTCTTGATGTGTTTGGTTTTTTCCTTATCAGATTACTTTTTGAAATGTAATATGTTGTTGTTGTCAGTATAGGCAGACTGCGAATAGATCTGAGATTTGCTACTAGCTTGAGCGAGGAGACAGATTGTATATCCTCATTTCTGTAAAACCAGGTTTCAGTTGTCCTGATCACCTGCAGTAACACCCAAAGGGGCACCTTCACCGGTACGGAGGAGGTCACAGTCAATCAAAATCAAGCCCGTCTGGAATGGAAAGCAGGCTTTAATGTTAATACCTGCAGGGTGGTGGGTGGACATGAAGGGTCTGCAACACCTGTGATTTATAAAGAAAGCAAGAGAAATGCAATCTGCCCTCAGACTTGAGAAGGCACTGATCCTCACTCGGCAGTGTGGGGGTCCTTCTCTCTCAAAAGTTATCGAGAAACCAAATGCTGAGATCTCTTGTGCGTTTAATCCATTTCTGCTAAGCAGGGCTTTCACTTTGTAAATGTAGGCCAGCTCTTAGAAACATAGACCACAGACCTTCTGCATTTTAAATAATTAATTTTCTATATCTGTTTATTTTCTAAACTCATTGCAAAGTGGTCTCAGTGAGGCATCATGGCAAGAACCTTGAAGTTTGTTTGTGCACCGCTGACATAGGAGTGATTTATGTGTGAGTATAGAGAGAGACAAAGAAGGCAAAATGAGCCTTTGACACTTAAGAAGTGATGGCAGGTATGTGATGAGTGGCACAGTGCACGCTGAATCCTAAGGAACACCTGTGAGCGTCGTAAATTGAGTGGAAGAGCTACGTGTTGGGCTGAGCCGGTGCATAATTGGAACCCTGGAATGTATTTGTGCAGTCTGCAGCAGGCGTACAGAAATATGTGGACTTGGCAAAAGCAGTCAATAGCGTCAAATAATTATGAAATACTTGAAAGCCCCAGGTAAATAACCTCTTCAGAATTGGCAGACTTCAATGGGTCATTAATTATTTTGTTATTTCCTTCTTTATACGGTGAGCTGTCGTAAATCCCTGGTGGAAAATCCAGTGAGGCGGACAGAGGAGAATGCAATCAGCAATCCAAGCAATAAGAACAAAAAGAAGAATGGCACTTACAAATTTTCCTACAAACTCCACAGTCCTTTCCAATTCCAATCTGATAGAAAGGATTTAGCTGAGTAGCTTGGCTGGGTGAAGTGTAGTTTTTACAAGTTTAGCATAAAGTACCAATACATTTGGTTTGGTGGATGTGTAAGCTCTAACAATAATATTCAGCAAATTCAATTCTTTAATCATTGTGACCATAAGAACCAAGTGTTTGTAATGTTCTCAGGACGCGTAGAGAGTAATTACATCGGATTTTAATAAGACTTGCTGTGAATTGTTGACCAATGATTCACTATGGGGGAAAAAATAATTAAATTCTAATGTGAAAAGTTATTGTTAATTAAAAGTTGTATGAAAAACAGCCATAAAATGTAGGGAAGGTGGACAGGTTTTGAAATTGCTAAAAGGGCATATAAAGAAAGGGAGTAAGATATGTTTTTGGCCTGGATTTTACCTTACAGGATACATACCTGGAAAGACATATCCATGTACAGATTCTGTTCTCCAGCCATGAAAAATCTGTCCCAGGAAGATGCACACCTTGTGACAGATGACAGTTTGCACCCATGGATGTAGAGACAGGAGTGGGCTGTGGGATCAGTGCATGGATTGGATGCAGAAAAGGCATTTACTTTCACACCCTACTATGTGTTTGCCTCTGTGGATTTTACAAAGGAAAAGACCGTGCCGGCTGAGCAACCTGTGGGGGAACACAGACACCTGGAAATGATGCCACAAGGTGCATTCCAGCCCAAGCCCCCACCAGCCAAGCCTCTGCCCATTCCCTGGGCAGCCTCTGCTTTCCACCTCTGGCAGCGGCCTTTTTACAGGGCCTGTTAAAAACCCTCCAGTTATGTGGAAGCTGGAGAGAAAATGCCAGAAAGAAACTTAGGCACAGATCCCAAAAGTGACTGAAGTATAATTTACAGTTCTCAATGAAAAATTGCAGTCCTCAGACTGCAGCTGAATTGCCACCCAGCTCCACTGTACCTGGGCTGCTGCAGGCTCCCTGCAAATAAGGATCTGCTTTTGAGCATGACCAGAGCATGTAAGCGATGCAGTTAAGCAGCCCAGAGCCCAGTTCATACCAAAATTTGATTAGAATCTATGTTTTCTTCCTACTCTGAGAGGTTTGGGTAGAGGCTGGTGCACTCTTGCAACAGCTACCTGATCAACATTAGCACATAAGAGAGAAATAACATGGGTTTTTTTCTAGGAGAGATCAGTAGGGTCTCATGTTGGGGGTGTGTGAGGTGTGTCTCACCAGGGCTCCTTTTACTGATTGCTTTCTCCTTTTACAGTCCAAGAGATTCGTGAGTCTTAAGTCACTTCATCATACGTGTCTTATTTCAGATCATTATAATGAAATCAGCAGGGTTAAATCACGCATTACAAAGTGCTTTTCCTTAATCATCAGTTTATCCAAAGGGCTGACAAGCGAGCTATTGTACTGGATAATCCAGTGCCCATTTTCCCCTCAAGGATTAGGATTTATTTATTTGTAACTGACAAGCATCTACTATCTCATTTTGATGGTATTTGTGCAAATGAATTTTTAAATTCTTCCCGATTATATGGTAAACTCCTATGAAAACATCTTAAATTTTCAAATAAATGCAGCTGTATATCTGTATAGTCAGCTTTAAAAAATCTCAGTTCAGTGGTCTGAAATATATTGGAATATAACACATTATTTGTGGTGTAAATGCTTTACAGTAAAATATTACTCACTTAACTCTATCAGGGGGTCATGGACCAAAAGCGGAGCTATAATTGTAGTCTAACTACTGAGATTCATTTTTCAAAAAAAAAAAAGAGCTTGAATTTCTTCCTAATGCTCAATATTTCTTAAAGGGCAAATAGATAATTAGAATTAAATGACAATTTTAATTTAGCTTTGTGAACACAGTACTTGCAGTTCTAAAAGAAACCCATGTGGAGCTTTTAAAAGATGCTTGCAGAATCCTGTACCTCTTGATTGTTGAAAGCATCTCTAAATATTAAATCAATACACACATATGTATGACCTTTGAAAGAGCAGTTTGTATGTCATTCTCAGCAGCCCCATGAAAACATTCCAGATAAAATGTCAACAGTGGGATCTTTATTCGCATATCCACTGATCAAAAGTTATGCTTGCTATACAGTGCTGTGAAAACGGTGACCTGAGCCACACAAGCACAGCTGCACCAGCAAATTATAACATTAACCAAAAGTAACGATTTTTTTAATCATTATTCTATTGCCTAAATCACATCACTGTGTGACTATTAATAAGCACAGTTGAAAAATAAAATTAGCTCGAAAGGTTTTCTCACAAAGAAAGATCACGACTACCGACATACAGCCCAAAATAAAGAACATGGCCTTTGATAGAAAGGAAACATTTGAAGACAAATTATTTCTAATACTATATTTCCCTCATATATAATTAAAAAAATAAGAAAAGCACTTGCACAAAAATTAATCTTTGATCCCTAATTGGTTAGTTACAACTATGCAATTGCATCCAATCACCTCATCAGAGCACTGCAGAGTCAAAATGAAGCTTCAAAGAAGGTGGCCGCCCAAGCCCTACCTTCTCCTCCCGTCCGTTGCTGACTTGCTGTGGGGAGACAAGAAGTTCTGGATCGGCACAGGGCCTGCCACCTTGGGGACCAGTTGTGAATGGTGCTTTTCTCCCAGAAATTATGGAAGCTGGGGGAGGTGTGCATCTGTGTATCTTTTTGGTAATGTTTTGACAATAGCCTTTGAGACTCTCTTGTTCCTGAATCGTGCAGGACCCTGAACCAAAGCCTTTCTCATTTTGCCTGATTCCGTACAATGACTTCAAACCATTTGTACCTGTTCTTCACTGGCATTGAACTGTCAGCCACTGCACCCATTTTTGCCGTAATTCTGCGTTTGATTGTAATCGTACTTCTTAATTTGACAAGTACCTAAACATCTATAGTCTATTCACTCATCCTGCACCAATAATCAATAATTCATTCTCTGAATAACTCCATAAAAATGGCAAGGATGATGAACATTTTCTTTCTCTCTCAGTTTATAATAAAATCCATATCAGTTTCATCAACTGGCAATTATTAATGTACCTTACTTAACCAAGAATTGATTGGATTCTGACAAGTTCTTAATGTCTTTAAATTGTGGTAAATAATTGCTCTCCATATTCAGCAGTTCAATATACTAACATAAGCTGATCTTATTTTAGTGGAAGACATAGTTATAAAACGTTGCAGAGTATTGGGTAAAAGCCTTCAATTGCTGACAGACATTTCTTGTGCTTTAATGCTTGTGCTGGACTGGGTGTATGGGCAGCTACAGCAATAAATGGAGACTAAACAAAGGTCGAGGCTCAAAACCCAGAAGCAAAATCAAGCTGCAGATTCTCAGGTTGACTGAAACTTAATATATGAGAAACATGTCTCATCCATATTTCTATTTTTATTCCCTAATAATCTGAAAATTGTTATATAAATGCCTACCTTTCAGAAGTCCTCATGGGTTTGGCATACCTATTAATAATTCAGGAGTTTGAAAGGATAGCCTGTCAGTGACATTAACTTGTCATAAAATTGGCGCATTTTATCTTATGGATATGGCTGTATTACATACACCTCATATACACAGTATAACTTCTGCGGTAGATATTTAGTGCAGCTGTTCATGCTTCTTTGTTTAGTGCCTTACCTCCATAAAAGCCCGTGAAGCAAAGGGGAAAATACTGACAATAACCATGGATTGAGGGACTGTAGGTAGGATAGACCCTATTTGAAATGTAAAATAACCAGGAAATAATTTAAGGAATATAGTTTGTTAGGGAAATGTAGTCAGTTTAAAGACCTCGTGGCTTTTAATTTCATTATTCTTTTCCATTTTTGACTGATATACAGCTTGATTTGGCTGTCCAGCAATGGACTTCTGAGTACAGGACATTGAGCCTAAGTATTTAAGATTAAGTGTGAACTGAACCTGTACAGTAGCTGATTGAGGATTCCTAAATCAAACTGGGGTTCTTAAATCAAATATGACCTTGCCTACCAGTCTGTCCCAGGTCTTATTCAAAGGCACTTGTCCCTGTTAGAAGAAAGGTCCGTCTTTCATTACTCGCTATCTAAGTAATCAGGCTTACTGTACAGAGCTGGGCTCACAGATATAAGATAAAAAACTTTGGAATGAGGAAACCAGAACTTGTTCATGTTTTCTGTTTGTACAGATGGTATTAAGCTGCCCAGACCTCAGGAAAATAATAATGATTAAAAATAATAATAAATCCTGTTTCAAATTCACAGAATGCAGGTAGGGAAATCCTGCATGGATTTAGTAATTTGTTTATTTAAAATGGCACTGTAAGCATGAATTTCAGCCATCCTGCTGGAGTAAATTGTACTAAAGTGGGCTACCAGTGTTGTTTAGGCCCCAGACATAAGCCTCTTCCCAGTAGGACAGCTTACACAAGCCTGCTGGAAAAATACTTGTATTCAACAACAAATCTAAATTCACGTTGAGTAGTAAACCTTTCAATAGTCTGAAATGACGAACAAACAGTCACTTGCAAAGCACATATTGTAGAAAAATCCCATAAAGATACAGGAGCTCACATTAATCATGCAAGCTAGGACAATGGGTGACCTTTTCTAATAAGAAATGAAACATCTAAAGCAGCCATTAAATTTCGCAGCAGCCCTATTTACTGTACGTCTGTGGCATTCATCATCGCACAATGTAAATGTCCTCAGACTGCCGATGTTTGCCAATCATCCTTCACTGAGAGGAAAATTGGTCTGAAGCTTTTAGAGCACAGGTCCCCAAATTCTGGCAATGCCAAGGCCATTATAGCTCCTTTTCAGCCTTAAAATGAACAGAGAGCAGCTGTTGAGCAAGCAAGGTTAACAAACCTTGGAAAAGCATTAGTGCTAATTTGTTTTTAGCACTTTTCTAAGCCCAAAAGTTGAAAATAACTGTCTGACATAGGCCTGCCACTTTCCTAGGAGTCAATTCTACAAAGACGTTCATAAGATAGATAAGGCTTTGGCTTTCAATAAAAATTCTCATGCTTGCAGATGTAATTCATGAAGGGTTTTTAATAAACAAAGGCTGATCTGTACTGAGATGTAGTCATTGCTTTAAGCTCTGCAGTTTAGTTTCAAACTCCAGACAGAGATGATAATTAGTAATGCTGTCGAATAAAGATACCGTAATTCAGTGGCAGGGGAATGCATTGTCATGTTGCGCTTGTGAACTCTCAGTGTCACTTTGAAAACTTGGTCATCTACTTCTCCTTCAAGACCTTGTTTCACCGGCACAATTCTTTTAGCTACCCTATTAGGATTTTCTGTTTTTGAAATTAGCCTCAGGCCTTCTCAGCTTCACAGAAAAATGATGTTAAAACAGCAGCTAGATTTCTGCAGATCAGGCAGGGGCCTTGAAACCATGAGTGGGTTTTCTTATTTTCTTTTTTCCCCTTGTTGATTTGCCCAGTTCTTAACCGGTAGCTCCTGCTCCTGACTAAGAAGCCATCACTTTGACACCAGTGCCCTCCCCAGCCCCAGCCGTGTCTTGTTTCACATCGACACCAAGGAGCTGGTGGCAGGCCAGGTTCTGCAACGTTAGGCTTCACTGCGTGCCAGTGAAGTTTCGAAGTTTCGTGCTGGTTTAGGCAGAGAGAGAGAGTCCTTTGCCACTGATGGGTGATCTGCTTATGGCTACCAGTAGGTGAACCCTTGGTGCTAGTACTGTTTTAGCTTACGTGGCGTTTGATGCAACTGACTTGCTTGAGAGATTTGGGAGAGTGGGAGATCTTGCCCCTTTCAGAACGCCTTCTTCCATTTTTCTCTGACAAGTCTGGGCCTGTTTATTAGGAACTTCCTCTGCCTCCTCCCTCAGTAGCTCTCATCTGGAAAACTCCTGTTAAATGCCACGTTTCTTCATTTTGGTGAGCATATATGTAATACTGTGTCACAGAAGATAACGTCCATTTATAGCGTCTTAAATGTCAAACATGAATGATTCTCTAATTTGTTGAAAAATGGGATTTGAGATGAAAAGGACCTGGTTCAAGGCAAAGAAATGAAAGTTGTAACTTCTAAAAAAGGAGACACCACTTTGATGAGAGGAAAAAGCTGTGTGAGTAGCCTCATAGGTGGACTGCTGTCACCCCTTGTTTAGGTTATAACATTGGATTCAGTCTCAGGTTTTCCTCCATTCTTGGGTGCTTATTATAGTCACTGAAAGGAATGCCTGTGGATAGTAAAGAAACCGAGCTTTGGAGGGGAACCAAGTCTCTGTAATCCAAGTTTTGGTTTTCTGTGATATGGATTATTGCAATCCTTTCTGCTTGGATATACCAAAATAACCTCTGTGAAAGCTTAGCTGGTCTATGATGCAGTTGCACGTCTTCCAAAACAGACAGCTACAAGAGCTATCAGTCCAGTTCTCCTTTGCTTTTCTTGGCACCTATATACAGTTCCTGCTTAGACTGAAAGTGGTTTTCTTCAGTTTTAAATCCTTGAACAGAATAGGTACTGGTTGTGTCAGTGTCTACCTGTTTGCCTGGGGATTGTGGTGTCAGTGACCAGCAACCAGACTGGATTTACTGATTTTCAATGTCTGTGGACAAAACTGCATTTGTCTTTAGAGACTGAAGTTGACCTTGGGAACACTATGGGCAAGATGTAACTAACATTCATCTCTTTATGCCAGCCTCTCTAACAGATTGCCAACATGTATGCCAATGGCTTTAAATTAAAATCTCCACCTACTTAACACTATGAGGAGTTCAAAGAGCTTGTAAGTTTAGGGCAAGGGTGAACAGTTTGTGAGTTATCCATAGTGTGTGAGCAGCTCAATGCCTTGTCTCGTGGCAAGAAACAAGCTGTTTTGGTCCAGGAGCTGCTAGAAAATCCAGACCTCCAGTTATGAAAGAAGCAAGTCACTAGTGAGTACCAGGACACCTGCATCACGCCAGCCCTCCGCTTTCTGGAAGGGTACTGCAGGACCGGAGGCAGCCAGCATGATTTTCTTGCCTAAGGACCACTGCTGGTGCTTCCCCACCCTGCTGGTCTGCAAGTCCTTGTACCTCAAGAGAGGCTGCAGGGAGATGGCAAGGACCCTGTCATCCCACTGCATGTTTATAAAGCCAGAGTCCTCTGTCAGGAGAACCCTGAGAGATCGACAGATGCTTTCCATCAACACCACCTTTAATAACATTTCTAACAGTGGCAGTAACAATTAATTGAAATGAATGTGTGCAAATACTGACTGCAGTCTGAAAATTTTATAATTAATTGGCTGAAACATTTGCTTTTGGCCAAACCTGAAGAGTTGGATTCAGATATTATTTTTTTTTCATTATACTGTGCTTGCTTTTTCTCTGTGGTTCAGAAATCCTGACTGAACATCCTCTGTTACAACTCCCCATGGGCAGGGATTTTACAGAGGAAAATATGGCCTATGATCATTGGTGTAGTTCCAGTAAGAAGTTGGTTGCATAAAGGAAAGCAGCTAGCTGACTCTAGCTATGAAGCTTCATTGCAGGACTTCTGAACAAAAATGTTAGAGTTCCGTATGACTGTTTTTACACCAAAATCTGACTTGCTGGCAGATCATGCATCATAACCACTTTTTGCTAAGAAGTGGGAAAACATTTCCCAGACAGTTAATGTTTTCCAGACCTCTGCTGCTTTGGGTGAAGAGTGACAAATAACACTACACATCAAAAGATTATTTTCATTTCGGTCCCCATTCTTTCTGGCTTTTCTCTCTCTCTCTGTCCAAAATACAAAAAAACAACAAGCACTGCCCCAAACACAAGACAGCAGAGGAAGAAAGACTATCAAACAGAGCCTTTATAAGGAGAGACTTGTAGAGGCGGGCTACAGCGGTGGTATAGAAAATACCATTCCTAATGAAAGATTCAGTCATTGCACCCATGCACGCCTCATTGTATCAGCCACGGTCTTTGCCTGTCCTTGAGCATTAATGAGTGCTGTAAAGTTGTCAGAAGCTCAGACCTTGAACCACACGCAGAAAGCAAGTCCTATGTCCATATGCAAGATCTGTCAGTGCCATTTTTCGCTATGAACATGAATATTTTCAGTTTCTACCTGATTAGTCCATAGAGGTATACTATTTCTATGCATAGAATTTTCTTACTTTGTAAGAAAATAGTGGGAATGCTCCACATGTGAGTAACGGTATGTTTTGTTGTGCACTTTTCTAGTCCATCCAGAAGGTACCTTTCCTTTAAATAGCATTCAGCAATGTTGTTCTTCAGATCTTTATGCAAGGTAATACTAAATTTGAAAACACAGTATTTAAAGTAAGATTTGACAGGAGAGAAACAACTTTGTTTTGTTCCTTTTGTTTTGTTTTGTTTTAAATGCATAATTTAAAGATGTTCATTTAGCATGATTTCTTTTTAGCACTTGGAGGATCTAACCTTAACCATCAGTTTCATTATAAAGAGACCATTTTTCTTCTGACAAGCTTGTGAGCATCCTAACCTATAATTCACCCAAATTTGTGAAGCATTAATTCTCTCTGGCAGCTCAATCCATTAAAGAAAGTAAAGAATTTGGATCAATTAATACATTCTTTTGACAGACGCAGTAATGAAATTGCTACTTCCATTCTATTTGCCCTTTGATGTACGAGCCCAGATCAGTCCCAAGCTGGTACGAGGGACCGTTTTTATGTCTGTTAACCAGCAGTGACTAGCTATTCTCTCTGCATTCTTGAATTATGTCCCTGGGACTATTTATATAATATACATCACAGTAACATATTAATATTTCCAGAATTGTTCCATATTTCGATTTGTAAAAATTTACCATTTCACATCTCTTGGGCATGAAAATGGTACCAGTCTCGAGGAAGGGAGTGGTGCAATGTAGAACTGTTTTTCCACTCTTGGTGGCAATCAGAGGTCTTCTCTGTAATCCCTGGGGCACAAGACTGTGACAGGGACTGTTTACTCATGCCTGAGTAACCCAGGTGTTCCCCCCATACCCAGGTACTCATCAGCCAAGTTTCGTAGAATGGAGAAATAGAGGACTCTAGCAGGCAGGACATAAAATCATTTGGCATTGCAGCTGGCTTACTGGACCTCACTGGCCTCCCTCTCTGCTCCTCTGTTTTCACAGGCACCAGTCATAGCTGGATCCAACAGCAGGACAGATCAGCAATAGCGCTCATATTAAATGAATATTTTACAGTTAAGCGACACGTGAACATTTTTAGTACAGTATTTTTACCTCTTTCTCCCTAGGTTTTATGGTGCTGAATTAAAATGACCTTTAAACTAAAGCCATAGGGGACCAGAGATGTTGTAGACCTTGCTAATGATTTATAAACGTAAACAGTTGGCTTTGCTGAGATACACAGCACGTTTATTTGTGTTTCTCTCCTTCCCAAATCCCCTGAACTTCTGCACCTTATATGCTAGAATTTGATTTTAAAAGACTGCAGGTTTTTTTCTGCTATGTTGTTGTATTATAAAGTATCAAATACCTTGTTTTGTCTTGGATTTTTGTCAAGCCAAGTGAAAGTTTAAGACTAAATGAAGCGTTGAGAAGGAGAAAGTGTTCAAGTGAATACATACTCTTTTCAGCTGATGTCATTGCCAGTAATTTAGAAGTTCCTCAATTTTTCTTTTAATTTAAGTAGTTATCCAGATCCATTCATCCTGATATTGACATGGTGACATACTGTCTGTATAATAACAGCCATCATGGTAACTAAATGTGTGAGAGCTTTTAAACTTCTACAGTTACACTGGTAGACACTCTGAAAGGGAGATTATCACATAGAAGTTATTTGTGGTCTACCTCAAAGCTAGATTTTAGTAGCTCAAAACAGGAAAAGGTAAATGTACTGGTAATGGGTACATGTGTGGATGACAAATACAGGGAGGCACAGGCATAAGCAGCACTGGATGGGAGGACCAGAATCAAATGCACAAAAGCAAAAGACCTTGAGAACTAAAGTAAGAGAAATGAGATCATAGATAACAGTAAGGAACGCACCACTGATTGTTGCAACAACATCTAAGCTCGAAGTATTTTCGGTTAGAGATGGCAGTTTAGGATCTGCTATAGGGAGATATGGCTGTGAAGAAAACATGCATAAGGTGTATGTATTGGGCACATTATTTCTGGCAGAAAGAATACACACATGATGCTGTTGTGCAAGACTCTGTCACAGTTCATCTGAAAAGCTGCACACAGTAGTGGTTTCCTACACAAAGTATGAAAACTGGAACACGTTCAGAGAAGAGCTACCAGCATGATCTAAGGTCTGGATTGTATTTTACAAGACCCTGTTTTGCAAGAAGATCATTTCAGATATAGACAAGGCTGAGAAGGGATATCACTATTCATAGATGATGGAAGTAAACTCTGAGAAGTAAGAAAAGTTATTTAAGCTAGCAGAGAATTTTGCCAGTTTCACAGAGACAGAATTCAGGCCAGAAATTAAAATCAACTGGCTTCTGGTAAGAGAAATGAAGTCTAGTATGATCTTCCATTAAGAATAGGGATTAAAAAAAAAAAAAAAAAGCACAACTGTTCTGAAAATAGTTTTTCCTAGCTTTAATAAAAGCATATGATGATATTTTCGGTGACAGCAGAGTATTGGACCTAACAAACTAGATCTGGTCGATCTCATTTTCTGTGTTCATAGAAGTTCCTTACACTTATATGTGCTATTTTGGTTCTTGAATACAATCAGTTGTACCCATTTACATCTGTATTCACACTAAGAGTGATGTGTAATCATACTTGAAATTAAGGTACAGATGTTTTAAGCACAGCAATCACTATTCTGTGGAGTTAACACTCAGGAATTGTTACAGATTGTTTAAGATTTGTTTTCAGCAGGAGAAGTCTTCCAGTCCTTTCTCTTTTCTGAAAGCAGATAGTATTTACTAAAAAGAGCAGGTGAAAAAAACCCACATACTTGTGAACACACACTCTGTATTTGCTTTTAGACTTCAGGGCCGTTCAGACTTTTACTGTAGGTATGTGTGATTCATTCTACACAGAAGCCAAGTGAGTTATAGATGTTAAAGTGAAATCAAAATAAGCTTTTAAAATTCTTATTTATTCTTCCTGTTTTGTATTTTTCTCAAAGCTTAACTGAAATGACATTCTGAATGAGACTACATAATGCTGCTCTTTGCCTATTGAAAAGAAAAGACATGCCTCATGTTTTGTACATTGGCTCAGAAAGTCTAATACCTGATGCATTTTCCTCGTTTCACTATGGGGATGTACATTATAAAATGGTTTTAGCTTCATCTTCAGAATAATTCTATTCAGAAACAGCATTAATGAACTGCCTACCGTCTTTATCACTCATTGTTAATCCTTTTCCCACTCAGTTCTCGACCTGTCTGGCATTTCAGTATCACAGACATACTTTGTTCTTTATAGTACTGCTTGCATACCTTTATATATATTGTGTACTTCAAAACACAGGATACTTACATCTTCCTCCTGAAAGAGCATTTCAATAAATTACAGAAAGTCTCTCAAAGCTACTGGAGTCCTGACAGCATCTTTTAATGAATCAAGGCCCCAGTCTCACTCTCTACTGGACTTTTGGACTCATCTGCATTTTTACATGTTACACTCAGCAGAAACAGCTGAGTATGTTAGCAGTGCAGTATTTGTCAGTAAGAAATCCCAAATATGCCCTGGATTTAGACAACAGCCCAGTACAGATAGATTTAAAAGACAGTAGAAGAAATCTTTTTTTGTGTCTGTGTTTGGTAACTGGCTGCTTGACTGCAGTTCAATGCATGGATTTCAGCTGGGAGTGAAAATTTAAAATATCTCAGTCATATTTGTCCTGAAAATGCCGTTTTCTTTCCTTTAATGCTTCTTTATTTAGTACCAGTGTAAACCTCAAAACAAGAGTCTTTCTACAGGTGCAAATGTATCTCTGGAATGAAAATAAGTGTGGAAATAATCTTTGGTATATATGGATGAACATAGTGCAAATATGGCTTATAGCCTGTGTGTACATTTAGAAAATTGTTTAATTTAGGTATCAGGAAACAGTGTGAGTATCTCTTAGGAGGCTGTGTGTCATGAACATAAATGGAAAACTAAATTTTCTAACACTGGGCCTTAAAAACCTCAGCTTGTGTCTGAGATGAGTGAGGCAGAAGATGAGCCATAGCTTTTATGTTGGGTTTTTGTTATATACCACTGTCTGGAAGAGAAAGGACTGTCATCTTTCTCACTGAACACCAATACGTCATGTAGACAAGCGTTGCCATATTGCACCCACAGTGGTTTTGTAAGCTGAGGAAAACTACAGAAAACACTCAAGCAAATGCAAGGGAAAGGATAGCAAAGATGGGATCTTGAGAATGAATTTGACCTGGTATGGTCTTGAATTCTGGGTTGTAGGAAAAAGGAAATAAAGTAAGGAAAAAATACCTCAGGAAAAATTAGCCTCTGAAGAAGCAGGCACTTCTGCTGCAGTATCAGAGCAGCAGCCTGGCCCTGGTGGGACCCAGCCTGGAGCTTTCATCCACCTTGGAAATGAATAAACTGATTGACCAGGCTGGTCTGATGGTTTTATGAAGCGTGTAGTGGCCTCTACTGGTGAACTGAAATTTTACATGGACATTTTTGCCTTCTCAGAATTCTTAAAAATTCTGGATATTCACAAGGTAAAGTTTAGAGATGTTTAATATTCACAGACCCACCAGTCTGGGCCCTGTCATGGCTGTTATTTCTCCTGTAATGCAAATGTCTATTAGGTTATGTCTTTTAGTCCAAGGGGTTTTGTCTCCTCAATTTGATATGGGGTTTGCACGTATCTGGCCAGATACATTCTCTCTTTTTGGGTGGTACACAGAAGGATCCTTGAATTATTGCTGAACACATCTGACATGCCCATGCTTAGCACAGAATGCCACACTTTTTCCTGTTGCATTTTTATGTCTTTTCATGCATCGTGAAGATAACGCAGTAAAAACTGATTTCAGATTGTTTCCTGAATCATTCTTTCCTTGCTAAGGTTTTGTGTCTTGCTAGTATGAATTCCTTTTGTGCTCCTTACCTGTGCATCCCTCATAAGATCATTTGATATTCAGGTAGTTCTTACATGGTCTGTCATAATTTGTTATCAATGAAGCAATATTTAAGAGGAGGTTACTGCTTGTTCTCAAACTCTGCTAACATTTTATTTGCTCCTTCCTTGTTAATTAATTCGCTATATCTTCACAGGGATCTACTGTAATGCAATAGAAGTTCAGTCATAACGTCTGAATTAAATAATGGGAGCTTAAATAAGCTGTTGATTTTTCCTTCTCTGATAAGGCTAACTTGCCATGAAATAGTAGCTTTTTGTTTCATTTTAGAAGAGCAAAGGCTTCTATGGAAACAGTATAACTAAAGGACTCACAAAATGAACGAAGGCTGGGGCATGAGACAGGGAAACAGAACTGGAGCTGGTTAACTCCAGGATCTACCCTTACAGAACTGGTTGAAGCAAGGGAGTTTTCTAAGAGATTTCCTTCAGTCTTTTACGTGCTCAGATTTCAGAATTCACACTGTTAACACTCGTCACTGAGGCCTCAGGAAAGACATAGAGGTCTGGGTCTCAGTTTCCTCCTATGCAAAACAAAAGGTGGAACTTACAATAAATATGTCTCTGTAAAACATTTTGATATTTATGAATAGCATTCCAATGTAACAGTTTATTGTTACATGATAATTGACCCATATTCTACCATCTACATTTACACTTAAAAATGTCTTTTCTTATTCTTTGCATATAAACTTGTCTCTGTGTTCTCAGTGCTCTCAGTGTCTATCACACGTGTTTATTCATTTGCCTGCATGCTGTATTCATGTTGTTTTGAAGCTCCCTTCTCTATAGAAATACTAGAGTGTCAATTCAAACATTGACTTTTCAGAGTTGTGGGAGGAAGGGGGAGCATAAAGGCAGAATTGACTTGCTTTTCACTGGAAGCTTAGCAGGAACATAGGCTTGCCAATGTGACACCCATCTACAAGAAAGGCCGGAAGGAGGATCCAGGTAATTATAGGCCTGTCAGCCTGACCTCAGTGCCAGGAAAGATCATGGAACGGATCATCCTGAGTGCACTCACGCGGCATGTGAAGGACAACCAGCGGATCAGGCCCAGCCAGCATGGGTTCATGAAAGGCAGGTCCTGTTTGACCAACCTGATCTCCTTTTACGCCCAGGTGACCCGCCTGGTGGATGAAGGAAAGGCTGTGGATGTTGTCTACTTGGACTTTAGTAAGGCCTTTGACACAGTCTCCCACAGCATTCTGCTAGAGAAGCTGGCAGCCCGTGGCTTAGACAGGTATACTCTTCGCGGGATTAAAAACTGGCTGGATGGCCGAGCCCAGAGAGTTGTGGTGAATGACGTTAAATCCAGCTGGCGGCAGGTCTCAAGCAGTGTTCCTCAGGGCTCAGTTTTGGGGTCAGCCTTGTTTAATCTCTTTATTGATGATCTGGATGAGGGGATTGAGTGC